>JXPZ01002078.1:0-30774 GCA_001014575.1 Themira minor
TATATTTTTAAGAATATTTATAAATCTGAAGCACTTATTTTTATTCGTTAATAAGAATACAGTACATTTTTTTTTACCATAAACGCTTTATTAAAAACTTGTTCGCATTTATATTCTTATTCTGCGCAATATACCTATTACTTATTATTATTTATTTACTATCACATCACTTATACATTAAGACTATACAATAAACAGTTTTTGAGATTTAACTAAATTATAGTATTACAAACAATTGATAACAGCTATACGCATACTTTTCAATTTTCTCAAATACTTGTACACTCCATAAATTGTAAATATTATTTATTGATCGAAACAAACCGTCTGGGAATGGAACTAAGACTGTATGATGTGCATACGGGAATATAATCCTTAAGCGATCGAATGTTGTATCGCCAATGATTACTTAAAAACGGATACTTTATCGCTTTAAGATGTTTTACTGAAATGAAATTATTTATAGGGAATGATCGTTCAGGCACAAAAAGGCATCGTATAGAATAGAATGAAAGACAGTTTTGTAAGTATCCCCACATGAACATTATTTTTTAAATTCTTATGGTTATTAAAATAAAAACGTATTTTTAAGTATAATGACTTGACAACAAATGAATATTGCAATATAATTGAATCCAAAAAATATTAATTAATTAAATAATTTATAATTATTAAATAATTTATAATTAAACCAATAATTAATTCTCCTCCGCAAGTCTTATGAATATTTATATATAGAGATACAATACTATCATAATAAAACCCACACAGTCACTTTATCCAACATGGAGGGAGTCTTCGACATATATTTGTACCACATACAATTATGACGAAACAAACAGGCACGATTCAAACTTAGCAGAAAACCGTAACTTCTCCAATACTTTTCAAAATAATAAACTCGGATCCCTAAAAACACAGTTCCTAACCACAATATTTCTCATAATGCAATAGAAATAGAAAAAGATATCCAATTTTTTTAACTTACCTTTTCACTAGCCAAACTAAAAGGCTCCACCCCAGAGTTAGATAGAATATCTTACCCAATGTTAAAAAACCTCCCTGCAATAATAAAACGTCGCATTCTTAACCATTACAACCAAATCTTCAACAACTTTATCCCTCAATCCTACAAAACTAGCCTAATATTCCCAGTCCTTAAATCTACATATGACAAAACCTTACTTAATTCCTACAGACCCATATCCCTTAATCCATGCATAGCTAAACTCTTAGACAAACTAATTGCAAACCGTCTCCAATATTGGTGGTTTGTCTTCAATAAATTTCTTCTAAACAGTCATCAATTGGGTTTTCAAAAGGGAAATTCAACTTCTTTATCGTTTATATCGATTACTTAATTACCAAAAAAATAAATGGAAGAAAACATTTGTCTATACTTTCTCTTGACTTCGAGAAAGCATTTGACAAAATTGGAATACGCACCATAATTGACCAACTCCATAAATGGAAAAGACGACCAAAAATTCTAAAATGTATCATAAATTTCATGACCAATAGGAAAATTAAAGTCAAAATATGAACACATATCTCCAACCCATTCCCACTCGAAAATTGAATCCCACAGGAATCCCCTCTTTCAGTAATACTATTTTTAATAGCCTATAATAAACTTAGTGACATAATCTCTATGCACAAACAGATAGACTTCATTGCATACGCTGATGACTTTAACTTATTCATTAACCAAAAAATTCAAAAAACCACACAGTCAAACTTAACAAAATTTTTAATTACCACAATCTCAAAATCTCTCTTAACAATCTCAAAATATTGGGCATCTACATAAACAAAAACTAGAGATGGAATACTCACATTGACCATTTAGAATCTTCACTTACCATCACTCTAAATATAATAAAATGCCTTTCTAGTAAGAAACTAAACTGCAACACTCTNGCACTAGAAAAAACAACATGTTTTCGAAAGCAACTTACCAAAAATTGAATTAATACTAAAACTCGGTACTACCAAACTTATACTACAAACACAACCCCCTCATTCAAAGCTGTTTAACAAACTCACAAGCATCTCCCACATATTCCCACAAATGCACAACACCGGTCATCACAAAAATAATCCTTAACACCAATGCCTTAACCATATCTTTTAACCCAATACCTTCAAAAAACTTGTAAACTAACTCATTAAAGAAAACCACAATAACGATAAGGCTAATATATTCAATATAACCTCAAACTGGTATAAACAAATCAACATTAATAACTTATCAGACTTTTTCAATAAAAGTCATTATAACATCTCCCGAGCGGATCAAATCAAGATCCTTAGACTAAAACTCGGCCACACAAATATTACACATAAATACCTGTTCGTCAGAACTGACAACGCCAACATTTGTCCATCATGTGGCACCAACCTACAAAAACCCATAAATGTCCCACATATCCTATGCGATTGTTCCCTTTTTAACAACACCAGAAATCTTTAAACAAATAAACCCCCAAATAACCCTTTCCAACCCATACCCAAACAATATTCCCCCCATAATAAAATACATAAAGAAATGTAATCTATTGAATTATATTTAAATACATTGAATAGTGTACAATATTCATAGTTTATATTTTTAATTATAAGCTTAGTATTAAATAAATAAAATAAAAAAGGCACGATTACCAATTATTGATTTCTCCGCTNGTATTAAATAAATGAAATAAAACAGGCACGATTACCAATTATTGATTTCTCCGCTATGTAAATATTGTTAGTTTTTATTATTATTATCGGCATTTAACTGCATTTTAACGGCAGTGAAAGACAATTGTTTATCTTGTCACATGCATTTTTTAGCGTTTTTTATATTCTGGGGTACACAGATGTTTAAAAAATCATAAATGCTATGGTAATCATAACTAATGTAATTATCAAAACACTGGCCTCATAACTACCTCATTTAATATCTACCAACACACCACACATATTACGTAGAATGGCAGTCTCTTTTGTTCTGTGGCAGTTCTAGACGCATTCCCAATGGGCACAATATTAATTTGAACGGTTCCAACGGTGATGACGAGTAAAATGTTTAGCATAAAAAAAAATAAAAAGTGCAAAAAGACGGGATGAACTGACAAAAAGAAACAAGAATAACAAATAATGTAATGCGCCTGTGTCCCATTGCAGCGCGTGCTGGGAATTTTATTATGGTGTTTTTTTATTATGCACATATACCGACAAATCTACAAACATACATGCATATGTACATGCTAGGCGTCTGGCTTGGATCAGTTAATTCTTATTTCCTTCTATTTATTAAATTATTCAACTCAACGCCCAAACAACTTGAAAAGTAAGGATGTTGAAGCCGAAGCCTTCATGATTGTCTATCTCACTGAAGCTTGGGCTGATTTTCAATTTTTAATTCTTAAATTATGTGCTCACAGTTGACAACTATTGACAATATCGTAGAACAGTCGGATTTGAACATTGGCTCATTAAATAGAGAAGAAAATTGGCCCCGATTGGCATTAACGTGGGAGACAGTGCTATGAAATAAACCGAATCTAAAAGTAACGCAATTTTTAATGACGTATATATGGTTATATCGAGTCAAAAAAATTTATTTCGTAACATGAATATAAAGTTGCTCTCTAACTACATTTGAGTAGATTTTCGATTCTTTAATTAATTAAACGTTTATTCAACCTCGACGGTCTCTTCACGGCGCGTGTCATCAAAGACAGCTGCTAAACGTGTTATTGTCTAGGCAGTACATGACTATTTCAAGTCTTGTCGCCGGCAATCGTTCTGGAATGACAACAAAACCGTCCCGGAAGTCAAAACGATACACGTTTCTTATCAATCCTTTGTTTTTAAATTCTAATTGAGGAGAGGATAAAGTAGTCTGACTTTCATTTAACCGCAATGTTGAAATGTTGCTTAGTGTAATATTCAAAATTCGTTGTGTTTCCGAATATAAGTAGTGCATTTTGTCCTTAATATACATTATTTTACGCATTTTTATATACCAACTAAATCACTTTCGAAAATCATAAAGTCACACAAACAACACTTCATGATTGTCATTAATGGCTTTCAGTCCGTAGCCTATTAAGCGGTATCACGCTTCGGGAGACAACTATACACTCTAAAGTTTATACACAACAAAGAGAAATCTTAATCGAGTGTGTAAAGAGCAACATCAGCAAACAAAAAGATTTGGTTCACTTCAGTTTGAAAATTCTTATGTATTAAAGGTATATCCAACTACTCAGCTAAAAGTGGAAAGTGTACTCAATGGCCCTTCAGGACCAAACACACTTTTGACCAAATTGTCATATTTTTGCTATTCGTTTATCTTATTATTTATAAATTATTTATTTATAAAGAACATAGAAATAGCTCTGTTTCAACCTTTGGATGGTTTATTTTTATTAATAACAAAACAGAATCAATTCAACAAAGAACGAACGTTATTTTTATTAATCTACTATCACATCACTTCTACATTAAGAGATAACAGTTTTTAAGCATAAACAAATGAACAAATGTTTATGAAATTAATATTCGGTGTAATTAACATTGAATAAACGTTTTTTTCTGTTCGATCGAAACCTCTTGATATAAATGGATGGACGAATGCATGACAATGTCTCGTTTGTGAGCGCCCACTAAACAAGGATGAACTTTGCAACAAAGCCAATACCACTTTAATTGCTCATTAAAATCCACGAAAGTAACAACTTCACGATGATAAAGGAAACACTATGTAGGGACAGCGCGTTGTGGGGACAAGTATACAAGCAGCTACATAGCACTAAAATGGGGTTAAAGAAAGGAAATATAACGCCTTACGGCCAATTGGCGCTATTTTTCATTTGGCAATAAATTTTTGCGGCAATTTCCCACCCACCGCTTAGCCCCATGCTTTCGTCACCAAAGAATATATCCATAGCCAGCGAACGTTTCATTTCAACAACACTCCCCAAACTACGATAGCCACAAAAGAGGAGCAAAAGCGACCTACACAACAACAATAACCGACAAAACGCTTCAAGCAATTTCTGACCACAAAAGCAAACTAACAACAACTAGGATACAAAAAAGCCAAAGCTCAACTAAATATTCAACTAAAGAATAAAAACAATTCTATACACATACATACACATACACAATAAAAATGAAAACAAATTGATTCGCTTGGGCTCTGAGTCGGATTACATAGCATGGGCCTGCTTCGCTTCGCAGGGCATTACGTCGACCGTCTTTAGATTTAAGAATCAATCGATTCGACATTATTATTAATTTTTCATAACTTCTGCGCCTTTACATCCATAACAAGATATAAAGGTGCACAACAATGCGCGAACTGTGAGCAATACTGAATTTGTTTGTTGGAATGCTGAGAGAGTGCAGCTGCGGCGTACGCCGGGTTCAAGTTGCATGTGAAACTAATCTACAAAAATTGGTAACAGCGCACAGACATTAGGAAATACTAACTTTATACATAACTTCGCCGAATGATGGCGACGGGGCATAAAAAACGCGAAACCCAATTCCCTTTGATCTTTACCTTCAAAAGGCCGCAACTGTCTGCAATAGTGGCCGTAAGGGCTTTCAAAATCACAGTTCAATTCAGATCCTCTGCACGTCCCTGATTCGAACATTGTAGGTCTGAAAACTTCGTTGGTTTGCGAGCATTACATGGCTCATAAGTAAGTAGCTAAATTGGTTTCAATTTAACTATGGCTGAACTGGGCAAAAAACACAATACGCAATTTGTTCACATAATTCCCCTTTTTTGGGTAACCTACGATTTTTTGGAATAGAGTATTCTAATTTTAAGTTAATAGTATCTTCCATACATATGAGGTCGAGGACACAAATATTTTTTTGATTATTTCTGAGTATTATTAATATATGTAAAAGACTTTATTAACAAGAAATTTGTATACAGGCCCTTTTAAACAGGGTTTATTTATAATAATTATATAATTAACTTTAACGTTGTATTACATTGCAAANATTTAATTATGTAATATTATATCCGCAACATATGGGNTTAAACAGGGTTTATTTATAATAATTATATAATTAACTTTAACGTTGTATTACATTGCAAAATAATAATTTAGCGGGATAATTGTTTGTGATAATTGAAAATTATGTAATATTATATCCGCAACATATGGGCCTTATATTTTTTCATTAATAACATTCACAAATACAATAATGTATAAAGTATGAAAATCCTTCGTTACCGTACATCGGAGCTTTCATATATGAGAAAAGCCCCCACAATAAATTTCATTCAGACTGACAAACATAGAGAAATGTCTAGATCAACTCAGGAGGTGATCCTGATTTATAATATATATTCTTTTTTGAAGTCGCCAGTCATTTTTTGTGTGTGTTTCACATGTAGTGGCAAAGTGAATGAATGATTGTCACCTACATGATTGTGCCTACATTGGAAACTAATAAAAAAAATGCGGAACAAATTTTGCTCAGTAAGGAGATATAAACGTAAGACGATTATTAAAAAATTAAATTCTTGGACGTTGAATTTACTACTACGTCACATACGTAATTAACCTATTTTTAAAGTAAAATAATTATCCTTAATTATTTGTTGCTTAATAAATTAAGAATTTAATATTGAATGTGTATTTTTATGCCCTCCAGCGGAGAGGTATGTTCACTTTGATATATTATTTGTATCGCAGAGAAGAAGTCATCAGAGACCCCATAAAGTATATATATTCTTAATCATGATCACCTCCTGTTTGTCTTTCTTAAACAAAATTTATTAAGCCTAAAAGTATACATATAAATATGCAATATGTCATATTGATATAAGAGTTGCAACGAGTCAGAAATTCACCACGTTGANCTTTAAAGAAAATGGAAATTTCTTAAACAAAATTTATTAAGCCTAAAAGTATACATATAAATATGCAATATGTCATATTGATATAAGAGTTGCAACGAGTCAGAAATTCACCACGTTGACTCACTCAACAAAAATTATGTAATGTACGCATCCCACTCCAAAGTACGCACATTCTATACACACACACATCAACCTTATGTTTCAAACTACCTTATGATACTACCCGTGGACGTGAAAGTGCAAAAACCATTCAGACCAAAAATGAAAAGGATTCGCACCAACATTCGTTCTATTTTTGGAATCATACGAATCATCCTCGACCATGAAAAATTTTTCTTAGTTTTATTAGCAGACGTTAATGATAGACTTTAAAAGCTTGGGAGACCTCTAGGAAAACGGCTATTCATAGGGCCATGAACATGTGTTTTTAATATGGTAGGGTCTCAAACTTTGAGGTGTTTCGCTTATTCAACCCGTTTGGTTTATTCCGTAAGTACTTCAATTCTTTGGTTACTACACATACACGATAGTTTGTGAATGATATTCACAGCAGGATGTAAACATTTAATTTTACATGCCCCCTGGTTTGTCAGAAACTCCGTCATCCATCGTGACCTGGCTATACCGACAGTTTTTGAGGAGATCTCCAGGTATAGCACAAGATACATCAATAGACTGGAAGGCCACGAAAACCACCTGGCGGTCAACCTCCTGGACAATAGCTTGCAAATCCGCCGACTTAAGGGAATTCACCCACTGGATCTTCCGTTCCGATTTCAACCTTACTGTTAATCCGTTTGTTACTGTAATTTTCTTACTTAATTTGTAGTGCTTATTTTTCACCTCATACGCTTGTTTTTTGACCCATGAATGTATCACACCTATTGTTTATTGTTGTTAAATACAGATTGCATTTACTTAAGAAACTAAAAAAAAAAAAGAAATGAAACAAAATGAACAAACACACAAATTTTATATTATTATACTAGTTAAAAGTAAAAAAAGAGTTATTTTCTTCCGTATCTTCAGTACAGACTCTATCAACCCAAACATTAGATACCATTATTGTTAGTTGTTTATGTTGAAGATAATACATCTAATGATTTATGTTCATTTCAGTACATGCTGCTCATTGCANAAACTGTATGTTCATTTCAGTACATGCTGCTCATTGCATTTAATAAGTTTAAGAATGTTTTTTTCCAATTCAAATAAATGTTCGTCAATGATTCCGGGGAAGAGTTCTCGCATGGATGTGGATAATTTAATAACATAATCACGATTAGTCCCGCTTAGACCAGCCGCTGAAAAAATTTGTTCAGCTATGCGATCGATTTCCCACACATCTCCAGCATAAGATTCATTTTCTTGAGTAGCGATATACATTATAATTGGAAACGTACTTGATTTTAAGAACTCGTAAAATTGCACAGAATAGCGCTCATAACCGTTTTTCTCCCTATAGTCCAAATGCTCTAAAACGTTTTGCTTTTGTAGGGAAGCAATACGGTATGCTACACCATAGACTCTGTGTTCATTTTGATCCGTACGTATCAGTGTCACCACCCGTCCTGGATTATCAGGAGTTCCTCTATGATCTATACTATTCTGATAAAAACGCCTCTGGAATCCGCAAACATATCCTAGTCGTTTGTCTATATATGGGAAATCGGCTTTCCAAACCAGCGAGCCATAGCCAAAAACCCAAATATCATCCATAGCAAGCTGCAATCAAACTTATCTAAGAAAAATTGCAAAGCTTTTAAATACTTTTTTTATTTTATAAATTTAAATAATCAAAAGTTTGGTAGCACAGTGATCTGCCAAAAATTACAAATGAAAGACTTATTTCTTGCNAATAAATTTAAATAATCAAAAGTTAGGTAGCACAGTAATATGTCAAAAATTACAAATGAAAGACTTATTTCTTGCAAATGTGTGTTATTAATTTTTATTAATATGTCTTCTTTACACAACAACTTTAATTTTCTTGTCCGTTCTGTCAAGATCATATGTCATCGTGTTTACGTTCCACAACAACCAACCATTAAGTATATTAAATCATGTATACCTTTCTACGTGAATAGTTATGTCCCACTCAGTTACCACCCTAGGAAATTCGTATAAATCATTTTATTGGCTATTATACATTTAAAAATTATTAAATTTTGTAGTAATTATATTGTAATTAATGTATTGTTCAATTGTATAATCCTTCTTTCTCCAGTTTGTATCTAATTTTAAATACACCCAAATGAAAATGTGATTTAGTTATCAACTTTTAGGTCTCAACACAGAGCAAATAATTTTTTGCAAATACGGAACAAAAAGTACAAGTGAATACCATTTGAAAGTATATTTAAATACAAATATATATTTAAAATATACTTAAGCTCTTGTGAAGTCATTTAAGAAAAAATTGTAAGTGAAAGTACTAGTATGTCAAAACGGATAGCGGATTTCGAAAAAAAAAATTTTAAGGAAATCAACATCATTCCTTAAATGTTCATTATTCTTTTTTATCCTTTTTTTTAAGTCGAATAGTTAGAAAATAATTTTTAAAACAATAAATAAATTGGCATAACAAAATCTCTTAAAAATTTTTCAAATAATATTGAATTGTCTAGATACCATTATAATTAATTCAGCCATATGAAATCCTAATGATTGACAGTATTTAATATATTGTAAAAAATAATAATTCTGCGATTGTACCGAACACGTTTTTTGTTTCTTCGTTATTTTAATTTTAACTTATTATTATACATAAATAAAATTGTAAGATATTAATAGTTGTTATTTTGATATGTATTTCCAGTCAGCACTGCTCAGCTGTAAATTGACCAACATTTACGTACTNATTTTGATATGTATTTCCAGTCAGCTGTAAATTGACCAACATTTACGTACTTGCGCACACTGGTTGAGGAACATATATTGAAATTTTGTGTTGCAAAATCGCGTTTTTAATTATACTTTAAGCTGTGTGTGTGTGTGCAATGAATTAAAATATATTTTTTAAGAGCATTGTATTAAATAAAACACGAAAAGTTTATGCTACGGTGAGGCTAATTAAATTATTAGTGCATTATATAGAAAAAAAAAAATCAAAATCAAAATACATTAAAATTTCAATACATCGGGTATTGAAAAAGTTAAAATTCTGCATATATCATACAACGAATCAATTTCGCGTTGTAAACACACTTAAAACGTCCTTGAAAACTTTGACCTAATATGAAATTTTTGTTCGTGTCTTATTTGTACTTACAAATTTTGGTTTGCTCTCGTTTATACAATTAATACGATTCAGTTAACATATTATAATATAAGTTGGAAAGCGCTTTTTGGTTCGTTGTGTGACTCAACAAAGTGCCTTGATGTCGACACCGCCCGTTTGGTATCGGGTTGTTAGACAAAGTAGGCAGTGGTAAAGTAATAGGAACTCATTCAGCTTCAGCTGTAGCACATCCGGATGCAATTGTTGTTTACACCGTTTGTGTGTACCATCTAATGATAATTTTGGTCAATATTGTCTGATCTGTTTTTGACTGTTCGAACAAACCAATGTTTTTGCTTGTGCGGTCGCTCCAAGTCTCACTATGTATGGTCGCACCAGCTTATCTATCATTTCGTGCGTTCATTCATTTATTGCTTTAATGTAGTACATATGCCTCACCCCAGCATTCCGAATTGAGAAACTGACATTTTCACAAATTTAACGCCCGGTGTATGGGAAGTGCCCAACATATACGTAGATAACGATTACACTTGTTGCTTATACATAAAGCGATTTAAGATTGTTTTAAATTGCTTTTATATTTGCTTCGTTTAAATAAATTTCACCTTCAATTGTGTTTTATTGTGAATGTAGCCAAAGATCTTCAAATTGATTTAATACGAGAAATATGCAACACACTCCAGTACAAACAAGACCCAAAGTCAATGCTTCAAGCATTTCACTAACAAAAGAGGAAAATGAAGCCGTCTTCGAATTGTTAGGCAGAAAATGTCAGGTAAGTCATAATTTTACAATAAAATCATAATTCAATTTAAATGTAAGTTCACAAAAGCAGGAACTATCGAGGGTCTTAGTATATTGAAAAGCAAGAATGACGGACTTCTTATCTAATCTGTTATCTCTCATTTATTTTAGTAGAAGGAAACTTGTTTTTAATCACAACAAAACCACCAAATTGTATTCACTATCATAGAAACTAGCAAATTTTCAACAACTATAAAGTGCAAATCATATAACCATATGAAAGGAAAGAGAAATACTTAACATATATGGTCATATTGCCAATAAACACAATAAATATATCACCGCGGTCAACCCTTTGCATAACGCATAACGGTTGATATACCCTACAGATTAGATCTATACTCAATATGCCTTTACATTTTAATCACGATCTCCCTCGGAGTTGATTTTGCCATATCCGTGTGTCTGTCTGTGTCTGATGCAAGCACGATTGCGAAATGTGTTTATGTATTATAAGTTCTGATTGTGTCTATGGATGTTTTAGGCTTATATATATTTAGGCTATGTATACGTTCCGATAGAGGGTATGAAATCATCGTCCAGGCCGATGTCAACACTTTTACTAGTTTTTTATTTTAATTTGTATTCATATTTACGTGTGTATCTACGTATTACAGTAAAAAGGACTTTCAATCACATTAAAACTAACAGAATAAATCCGAATAAAATATTTTCTATTAGGCTATAAAGTAATGTCCATCAATACATATTGTCAAAGTAAAATTGACTGTCACCTGACCAATTGTTGGTGTAAATATTACATAAAACTGATCGTATAATCACTTTTTTATTAAAAAAATCAACTAAAAAATAGCGTCAATAGTTTTTGGCTGCTCACAACTAAAATCAGTTTATTATGTTGAATGCTTTGATGCCGTACTTAGCAATTTCCAAAACAGGCCTGGAAAAATAATTACAGTGTAAGATGTACATATATTAAAATTGATATTCACCGACGTACACTTCAACACTGCTAAATTTGATCCACCTTAATTAATTGGTTTGACCTAGAAGCAAGCTATGACACTTCCCTCTAACTTTGGGAAAGACCGATAGATAGCGAGTTGACATGGATTTAGTATTATCAGGGACGATAATTTTAAAAATGAAAACTACACCCTCTCTATTTACTCGATTCTTTGCAATAATATTATCAGCAATAATGAATCAATAAACAAAGATTAGATACAATTTCCAAAAAGCATGTACTTACAATGTCTACTGACCTACACATATAAATATTGTATATATATACATATTCCAATATATATATATTATATAAAATATAAGTTAATACTTTTATTTATTTAAGCCATAAAAAAATAAAAGTATTTTAATTTTTGAGTTCATTCGGAGAGGGTCCGGTCTTTATTTGTTGACTGTCGAATTAGAACTGAACTTAAAAGCTACCTTATTATCTAAGCTCTCCTCGGTGTGGTGTACCGAGTGGTCATGCCTGGTTCAGGTTACCGTGTGACTTGGTTCGGTCCCACGGTGACTGCAGACGCGTCATCAGCACATTCTTACACGCGCGGCAATGCAGTTTCCTGTCGTTGTTTTCATAGGTGTTTTGTTACGTTTAATTGTTGCTGTTAACTTATATATGTATATTATATAAAATATATATATTCCAAAGAAGAGGTAATGGTAGAGTACCATTACATTTGTAACGCAGGGAAGGAGTAACCGGAGACCCTATAAAGTATATATATTCTGAATAAAGATCACCTTCTGTGTCATGTATTTGAGTATGTGTGTATGATGCTGTCAAACGAATTAACATAGGTGGATCAAATTTAGTGTAGGGACTCTTTTTTAACATACAGTTTTGAAATTTAGCTATTTCCGTCTATGGGTTTTGATAGCTCCCATACAATCCCATATTTTGGCACATATACAAATGTTCCCTAGTTGAATGATTTTGGAACATAAACTTGTATATACTATTGGAACAGGACCCTAAAATTTGGACTGGATTCACCTTCTACTCGACATGTTCGAACTGGAGTCATATAGAGAAACTCAAAAAATGTATACAATTTTACATTTTTTAAATATCTTATGCAGTGAATAGAAATCCGTAATACGAAATCTTTAAGTTTGTTCATGTGGGCTCTGAAATGCATCTCTTTGGACAAATTTATTAATGGATCCCGCCGCAAATGCATTATGACCATACATGGTTGCAATGCCAATGAATGCAATGATAAGACAATAAAAACTTTTTAATCATGATGTTTTTAGTATTTGTTGTGAAACAGAAACAAAATTATCTAACTTTACTTTTATTGGCTTCCGTAGACTTTGAACACGGCTGTAGTTCAAATATATAAAACTGAAGGTTCGGCTCATTCTCATTGGAAAAAAAAACATACCGGCGTCGTGTGTTTCGTTAAGGATAGCGGCATTCGGTCGTATTTTCTTCGTGCATATTGCTTAATAAAGAATGAGTTGATATGGGAACATGAGATTTATGATTCCATGAAAGTTATAAAGGCACGACCCTTTTTGCTCTCATTTGAAGGACAGGTATGTATTTAAATGCAATTTGTGAACATAAATTGAATATTTGTAAATATTTACTGAATAAGGACGGCCACGTTGGCTTAAACTTTGTGTCTGAAGATGAATGTGAGTCGTTTTTCAAGGCTGTAACAACGACAATAGATACAAGAAACCGAAAAAAATTAGGTAATGTACATTTTTTTAAAATTCAAACAAACAAATTTAATNGAACAGAAAAAAATTAGGTAATGTAAATTTTTTTAAAATTCAAACAAACAAATTTAATAACACTTAAAATTATGTAACATAAATGGATAAGTTCCTCAGCCAATGAAATAATTTGTTTGTCTAATATTTTTCAGAAAAACGGAATAGGCCAAAATCAGCGAATGCTCCTAATGCACCTCCGCCAATTTCTAAGGTAGCCAAGCAGCCAGTCTGTGAATCAACGACAGATTACACCGTTCAATTGCGTAATAATTCAAAGATAAATTCGGTGACTATAACACCAGGACCGTCTGCGGCTGCGACAAAAAGTAATTTACTAACAACCGGTTTTAGTTTGTCATCTTCCTCAAGCAAAGATAAAAAACGAAAAGTTACCAAAGCTGATATCAGCACTCCGACGAACTTTGTGCATGTCAGTCATGTAGGATGGGATCGAAATCGAGGGTTTGATTTGACCGGCACCGATAATGACGAGGTACTCAATACATTCTTACAAAAGGCTGGTGTATCTGAGAACGAATTAGAGGATCGTGAAACGCGAGCCTTTATATACGATTTTATACAAAGTAATAATGTGCTGGAGTCGGCGAAGTCAGAGCAAGTCGATAAGCCGGTAAAACCTACAGCTCCCGTTCCTCCTCCAGTGCCAAGTCGACAACATTACGTAAGAATCAAATTTTGAATAATTTTTAAACATTTACAATTTTAAGCTTTTACTCAACAGCCATCACAGAATGGTTCGGGAACTACTCACAGAACTGCACCGCCACCACCTCCTCCATCTAGACAACCGCCCCCTCCGATTCCGACAACAGTACCGGGAGCATCGCGTGTGCCAGCGCCGCCTACACGACCTCCACCCATTGTTACAATTCTGGGGCCATCAAATTCGACTAGTATTGCCCCAGCAGCGGTGAGTTTTTAAATTGTGCACCTTTTACACCTTAAATCTAATATGCCATCAATTACACTACATTACAGCCACCTCCGCCACCACCGCCGCCACCACCACCACCGATTGTACCAGAATTAAATGCTATTGCACCCAATATGGTGTCTAAGAAAACAACACCTGATGTACGCAGCGCTCTTATGGAAAGTATTCGAAAAGGCACCCAATTAAAGGTATTTATAACTACTACAGGAAATTGGTATTTTCTAAAAATGTTTACTCTTGAACCTTTTGTTTATAGAAAGTGGACGATTTAGCTGGCGGAACAAATAACAATGATGCCCGAAGTGACCTATTGTCGAGTATTCGTACAGGCATTGAACTGAGACCGGTTGGGGAACGTGAGGTACGGCCAACTCGCAGTAGTGGCGATGGAAAGGGAACAGATGTATTAGCTGATGCGTTGCGTAAAGCTTTAGAAGACCGTGTTCGTGTCATACAATCCTCAGATGACGAGAGTACGTCATCGGGCAATGATGATGAATGGGAGGATTAATTTTATGTAGCCAAGAAAATAATATTTAAAATTGGGAATTAACTGTGTATTCTTCACTTCCCATTTATTAATGTGTGTTAGATTTTTAAATTCTATATTGCAAAACAAAAATTTGTATAGTATTCCAAATGAGTTTTTAGTTGAAAGCAGAACATTTTTATTGTATATTAGTTTATTAGTATATTAGTATATTAATTTTGATAGATTTCTTGCAAAAGATATTGCTTCAAATCATATCAAGCTCAATTCAAATAATAATAACAGTTTTATAGACCTTTCATGGATGGAACTATAACTAAAAGAAATTTTAGAAAATATTAATGCAAACCAAATATGTACAGAAGAGTTAAAGTTGTGGGAAATTGGCCTCGATCGGCCAATTGAAGAAGCATACGTTTCATTGTGCCAAAAATTTAAAATTTTTAAAGACAACATTTTATATAATTCTTTGTTAAAAAAATTACCCAATACATAAAGTATGATGTATAAATATATATGAATATATTAGCATTGAAAACCTAAACAATCAAATGTGATGATCCGACATGGAATATGCAATTAATGTATTTAATTGTAAATTTAATGCTAATCTTATCGTCGCTTGCTTATATTGATCTAAAATTCCTGTCCTCTATAAATANTAATGCTAATCTTATCGTCGCTTGATTTTATTGATCTAAAATTCCTGTCCTCTATAAATATATTAAATCGCAACGTACATACACTTTGCATATGCACTATATTAAAAATATTTTGAGAAATTACTGTTTTGGCTGTCATTGTGTAATACAATTTAAAGACTGTCATTCAGTAACTTAAAACAAACCCCATAACTTGATTTAACCATAAATTGCAGTTATTATTTAATTTTAATACAAAATAAAGATTTGGATGGAATTAGTCAATATTAACTTATAGAGATTAGAGTTATTAAAATAACAGATTAGGTCTATATTAAGTACTACTTCAGTTCAGATCTATGAGAACTTTTTGTTTGTAAGGTTCCTCCTCGGCAATATTTTTTTGTAAAAATATCTGTACTAAGATTGAAAGACAAAAGCTGCATTAAATGCAACATTTAGTCATATTCTAATATTTTGTTTTTATTACTTAATTAACTAAACGAATAACGAATATGTTATAGTAGTAATCATACATAATTATATTGCAAAACTAATATTTAAATGTTTATTTGTAATGCATGACATATTTAAAGCAAAGTTGTATATTATCTTTAATTTGTAATTAATGTATTATATTGAACAAACAACACAATAATGTACAATTTAAATTTCACATATTTTTGTAAGTAAAACATCTACTATAAGCAACATGTATAATTTTACATTTGGAAGTGAAACGTACTTGTAGTAAAATGGCAAATAAAACTTTACACATAAAATTTAAAAAAAAATTAGTTTGGGTATAATAGCTATTTGTCGTTCTTATCTTATGTTTATAAAAAAATCAGATGCCATTTCGCCACTCTAAAAGAAAGATAATTTTGCGATAATATTTGTACCTCAGAAAAGGACTCACCGGAGACCTGGTAAACTACTAGGACGAACACATTGAATCTCGATTTGGTATCTCAATCTAATTTGAAGGAACCAAAATCCACAATGTGAATGTTTGCATTCCCCAATCCCCAAGAAAAAAAGAAAAAACAACTCAACCATGAGTATACGCCGTAAATTGAATCGCTCTTGAAGGAAACACATCGCCCTATCCTCGGGGACATAAATTACCACCACTTCGGCTTCGTGAGCTCTTCAGACAACTCTCTATCTCTCTATCTCTATCTCTAGCCCTGATCTGACGGTTCGAGGAATATGGAACACTAACATTCCATTTGATGATAAGGTGATTAAGTCTCTGGCCTGTTGTACTTGGATTATAAGAAAATATAGTTAAACGGACTACATAAATGAAGCCACTCTAAAGACGGTGAAAAGAAGTTATCAACAAGTTAAAGAAATAAGTCTCAGGAATCAGACGACTAGGATAAGCAAGAAGGCAACAATATTCTTAAGAAGAGTGAAGACAAAACAGGCCGAAGTTGGCTTCGCATCAGGAAATTCAAGGATCTTTTTTGAGAAATTAATCACCACAAAAGCGTCCTCTGATTTTCCAAACTCCAACAACCTCGGTCCGACCGTTTTATGTTTTACAAAGAGCTCAAAGAAAAGACAACATGTAAAGAAAGATCGGTCTGGGGGATGCTTTTATTCTTCCATAAGACGATTCACATATTTTTCTGTTCATTACGCTATAAATATATATATAGAGCTATAAATATATATATATGTCGGATTCATATCAGAAATGAAAAAATTAACTTTGTGTGGGAATTAATAAAACAAAAAAATGGATCCTGTCCTAATTTGATGAATTTATGAATTGATGAATGATGAATATATTATATATACATATATTGAAACTATTCAATGCTTTTCTAGATCACAATTTTGTTATGTTATGTTTATTATGGTCTGTCATGTGTAATTTTTCATTGAACTGCAATAAATTCGTTGGCTCAATCAATCAGCTTGCAAGATCAATCAGCTTGCGTTAGCTTGCAATGNTTGTCAATCAGCTTGCATTAGCTTGCAATGAACAAAATACTCAAATTATAATGAATTGTTATGCACTAACAAAGGGTATAAGAAAATTGTAAGAACTCCTGAAATATATAAACTAATTTAAAAAAAAAAAAAAAAAAAATTTTGTAACTATCTGAAAGGATCACGAGAGTCATCGTGTAAGCTGCCATTCATGGCAATTTTTTAAAGTGAACTAAGAATGTCATTCGTTCAGATAAATACAGTACTGCGTTCAATGAATTGTCCAATAAATAATTGTAAAAATGGCGTCTGCTGAAGAGAATTTAAAAGAAGTTTCGGGTTCGTATATAATATTATTTATATTTTAACAATTCTTGAAACTCCTTAAAACGACCATCTAAAAGAATTCAGGTTGTTATTCTCAGACAGAAAAGTAATTCCATATGAATGTGTTACATGAAATGAAACAATCGTAGACGACCACCGATTTTTACATTTTTTATGTCCAAAAAACACGCGTTAGTGTAGAGCGCGATACACATCGCAACAAATACAAATGTTCTTGTTTATTTGCAGGTCGCCGTACTCGATCTGGCAGAAAAGTTTCGGGTTCCCAACCAGCACCAACAAATCGGTCCAGTAGGCGTTCTTCTAGAAAGCAACATCACGATGAGGTTCGTAAAAACTACAGAATTTTTCTATTACATATTTCTAATGAAAAGTTACTTTAAATATGATGTAAGCAATGCACTAAGTGAATGTGGCGTTGATCCATTCATAAATGATTCAATGAATTTGATTTCATGCAAGGGCCAGCTGATAATTGGACAATTCAACACATTGAAAAATAAAATAAATTTTGTAACTCGCAAAATAATAAAAGTAAATTTTGTTTTAAAAATTACAGGAAAATTGTACTGAAAAAGTCGGCATAGATGGAGAAAATAGTAAAAATATGAAGAGTTTTCCTAAATATAATAAAAAGGAGGATTTGATTTCTGAAGTTGTCTCCCAAGAACAACATGAAGTGGCTGTTCATGAAAGTAACAACTCTTTGGACAGTAGTGAAAAAATATTTGAGGGAGTTGCAGAAACCAACATATATGCCCTACGTCAACCAGAACATCAGCAACAAATTGAAGATGTTGAAATGTATGTACACGATGATGCTGAAGTGCCTATATCCTTAGATGGTGGTATAGACGAAAAGAGTTCTTCATTTCCTTTTGGCACAATCGGTCAATCTGAAACTTCAGAAGATGCGCAAAACGAAGACGAAATATCAGGAAGTGATAGAAATACAAATAATGCTGTGGAAAGTTCACTTTTAGCTTCTCTAGCCGGTGACAATGCTAATAGTTTACCATCCGTTGGTGGTGGTGAGGAGATCGAAATAAAGAAAGATTTCGAAGTCAAAGTCATACCAGCCATAGAGTTAAATAGTGTAAAATTGAATTCATCAGATGAATCCGTCTCGGAAGCGGCAATTGCCGAAGATTTAGTTGATGCCGAGACAAGCAATGCGACCCTTGTAAATACTGAACTGGTATCAGAGGATGAGCTACCCTTACCCTCGAAACCTAAAGTGAACTATGCCGAAGAAGTATCGGATGACGAGCTGCCAGCACCCAAACATGCTGAATTACCCGCAGACGCTGAGGTGATATCGGAGGATGAATTGCCACCTCGTAAATCGCCTGGTAGCTCACCGAAACAAAGTAAAAATGGAGTTCAAATTAACATTTACACCACATCCGCTGACTTAAACAAAAGTGCCAATCAAAAGCGTAAGGCCATTGATAGCGGATCGTCCGACAAGGAGATTTCTGACAGTACGAGTACGTCAAAATCAGAAATAAGAAAGATAAAGAACGAAGAACAATACAATCCTATGAGTCCTACTTCAGAAAGTGACGATTTGCCCCCAGTTGAGAAGAAGGCCAAAGTCGAAAGAGGTACAGATAAGTTGCTATAGTTTTCTAAAGAAAATTTATTATTTCGCAAATAAATTGTGTTTAATATTACCAATTACAGAAACCAAGTACTCAGAAAAAGGGAAAGATAAAGACATAGAAAAAGAAAAAGAGAAAAAAAAGCTGCCTGATTTAGAAAAATACTGGTGTGTAGTTAGGGAAGATCCTGCCGATTTCACTGGCTGGACGTACCTGTTGCAGTATGTGGATAATGAGGTACCATTGTAAATAAAAACATACTGTCGACAGCCAAAGTTAATTTTTCATCTGTGATATTTTTTAACGACATTCCAATCAAACTGTAATAGATACATGTATATTATAATAAAAATAAGAGGAAATCGTAATAAAAATATTTATATACATATTTCACATAGAAGTTTCACAAAAAATTTGATGAAAGCATGCACAATAATAATCCGGTTATAATGAAAAATTGGCTTTATTCGACGACGACGTACAGTATACTGTTTATTTATTGCTTGCTTGAATTTTTCAACATATTTTGCGTTTTTATTGGACTAGTCCGATGCTGAAGCGGCTCGTGAAGCTTATGATGCTTTTTTATCCCACTACCCCTATTGTTACGGATACTGGCGAAAATATGCAGATTATGAAAAACGGAAGGGCCTTAAATCCAATAGCAACGCGGTAAGTAAATATAAAATTTAATGTGCCTATTAAAATATTTGAAATCGTTGTATTTTATATAGTTATTAATAGAATTTATTATAAATTAATAAATGTTATATTTAATAAAACAAACGATATGAAAACAAACCCAAACAATTTGACATAACAGCAATAGAATTTAGTGTGTCAGATTCGATCATAAGATTCCTCCATTATCCCTGAAGAGATATGACAGTCCCTTCAGAATTTTGGTTTGATATTTCGGCAAATGAAATGAAATCAAAGAAAAATCAAGGAGCGGATTGTGTTATCGATTCTTGATTATATATTACCTATGTCGATGCGATCGGCAAGTAAACGTCCTTTTATTTTCCGTTTTCTACTACATATCTACATACCATCATAATCAGGCGTAAGTATAAATGAAATTTAAAAAAAATTAAGTTAGCTGAAATGTGAGATTTTAATAATATTTAATTGATCCATAGAACGACCACACGTGTTGTACAGTGTTTACATTTTAACTAATAAAAAAATATATATTATATTATATGCATATTCCCCAAAGGAAAACTATGCACCTTATAAAAAGTATTTTCTCCACATTCATGATTCATATTTCATTCTTGCATTTCATATTTGAAAACAATGAATGCATTTGAAAACTCTAGGTATTCGAGCGGGGTCTCGATGCTATACCGTTGTCCGTCGATCTTTGGATTCATTACCTTACACATGTCAAAAGTAACCACTCAGACAATGAAGAGTACTTACGATCGCAATTTGAACGTGCAATCTCTGCATGCGGCTTGGAATTTCGTTCGGACAGGCTTTGGGATGCTTACATTAAATGGGAGACTGATGCAAAACGTTTCAATCGTGTTTTGGAGATATATGATCGCTTGCTAGCCATACCTACACAAGGATATAGTGCTCACTTTGATAGGTAAGTCATTTAGATTGTACAATAACAATATTTTCACTTTGTAGAGATTTGGCTATAAAATCTTTGTACAACACAACATATTCTGCAACAACATATCAGAATACCATTGCGAGTTGAATTGGGTTCCTTTGTCTGTGTTTGTTTACAAGGAGGTAGTAGTCAACAACAAAACAAAAAGGAAAATACTTTTAATGAAAACCGGTACTGGGTGGGTGTACAAAGCATGGTTTTGATTTTAGAGAATGTCTTGTCGACCATTTCGTTTCTTTTTGAAAAATTNTTTAATGAAAACCGGTACTGGGTGGGTATACAAAGCATGGTTTTGATTTTGGAGAATGTTTTGTCGACCATTTCGTTTCTTTTTGAAAAATTGCACATTGGCCAATGTAAGAAAAATACATTAGTATCCGACTTTAAGTAGGTTATCAAAACATCGGCCAGGCCGTTATTTTTATTTTTCCTTGCTTTTAATTAAATTCCTTTATATATTACGCAGTTTTCAAGATTTAATCAATCAACACTGTGTAACGAATATTTTAAACAACGAAGAATTAAATAAATTAGTCACCGAACTAAGAGAATCTTCGTTACATTCTCGTTTAAAGAGTAATAATAGTCGTAATTCAAAGGAAAGAGATACAGCCCAGAGCGAAGACAATATTAGTGACTTGAAGATTAATAATGAATGTGACATTAAACGACATTTTGATGAACCAAAAGAAATTTCTTCTATCAATGTTGCTGCAATAACTGAAGAAGAGACTGCAGATATTAAAGAAAAAGTAGTGGCCCTAAGGCGTAAAGTCCATAAATCTACGGTGGCTGCGGTCACTGACAGATGGTCCTACGAAGAGGGGATTAAACGCCCATATTTTCATGTTAAACCCTTGGAGCGTAGTCAACTAAAAAATTGGAACGATTATCTTGATTTTGAAATTGAGAGAGGTGATCGAAAACGTATAATTGTATTATTTGAGCGTTGCCTAATAGCCTGCGCCTTGTATGACGAGTTTTGGCTAAAAATGATACGTTACTTAGAAACACAAATGGAAGAGCCCGGAACCGTTGCTATTACAGCTGATGTTTTTCAACGTGCATGTGAAATTCATCACCCAGATAAGCCAAGTCTTCATTTAATGTGGTCCGCTTTTGAGGAATGTCAGAATAATTTTGATCGAGCTTCTCAGATATTAGAGAATTTGGAGAGTAAATGCCCAAATCTATTACAAGTCGCATACAGGCGCATAAACATAGAACGCCGTCGCGGTGACTTAAAAAAATGCAAGGATTTGTATGACCATTACATTTCAAATGCGAAAAACAAAACGATTGCCGGCAGTTTGTACATCAAGTATGCTCGATTTCTTAACAAAATTTGCAAAGATCTCAATGCTGGCTTACAAGTTTTGCATAAAGGGTTGGAAAAGGATCCTGCCAATACTAGAATTGCTCTTCAAATGATCGACTTGGCGTTACAACGTGACACAGTGGATGAAGATGAGGTGGTGAAAATCATGGATACATTTATGGCCCGAGAAAATATGGACCCAGAACAAAAAGTTTTATTTGCCCAACGCAAAGTTGAGTTTTTAGAGGATTTCGGTAGTACAGCTAAGGGACTTCAAGATGCCCAGCGTGCATTACAATTGGCATTAAACAAAGCCAACGAAGCTAAAAAGAAAAGGTGAGTCTCCTCAAATTATCCCATTCTTTCACTTAAGGACTGGACCTTTTAAAGCGTATTTTACGGTTTTTTTCAATCTAATTAGCAAAATAAATTGAAAATTTCTTTCACAGAGAATCGAGTCCAAGTCGCAAGGTTTCATCGCATACAAAGGACCCTTCAATGGCGACCTCTTCAGGTCAAGCTACCTTCAATAATGGTCAAAGTGGTGCTATGAATAATACGGCTTATTACAATTCGGCGAATTCCGCTTATTATGGACAACAAAATAGCGGGGCATATCAACAACAAACCTATGATGGATATTACAATCATTGGCCGTATGGTGCCGGTTATGGCTACGGTCAATGGAGTGGTTATGGAAACTATTACTAGTACGATAGGAATTAGTATTGGAAGCTTTGTTGGATATCCATTTTGACATCCTCTAAATTGATTTACATTCATTAATTTAATCACAATCACAAACCTTTTTTATTATGATAGACATTATCAAATATGAAAAGTTGTTATTAGTAGTAAAGATAAAGCTGACTTGCTACTTAGTTGAAAATGCGGAAAATGGATGCCTAAAAAAAGCAAACACAAAGTTAATCATTCTTATATTTTATATATAATATATAATTATTCAAAAAACATCATTTGGACAAATTTGGACAAATACAACAAATGTACATAAAGTAATGCAAACATGCATTGTAGGCTTTAAACCATAATTCACTTTGTTATCGACTTTATAAAAACAAAAACCCCATTTCCAGAACCTACACATGTAACAATTTGTACAACGTGTGGACAAATTTAATAAATTCAAATTAAAAAAATAGTGAACTGTTTTTAAAAACTTTATGGCTAATTGAAATCAATTAACAAAACGCACATTTGGGTACTTAGATATTTTGCATTCTAAGACATACTTTAAACCAATTTGTTTGTTGAGTGCTAGCACGGTGAAATTTTGTATCATTAGATCAGTTAGGACACATTTGCATCAGTCCAAGACTGTTTTAAACATAAGTCGTAGAAATGATTCGAAAAAAGGCCGCTGAATTTTTTGAGTATGGGTGGAAGTGGTAGGGAAATACACGTTATTCTCGAGTAGTAACCACTCTTTGCAGCTCGCTGTTACACAGTCCGATGGAGGTATGTAACCCCCATGTTAAAACATTTACTTATTTTTATAGCTATAACCTTTCCATTATTGTTCCATATAAGAAAACATATCTACCTCATTGCCGGTGTATCTTAATTAAGCATATGAGACCATTTATTATAACTGTTTGTACTGCTGATACTTGGGAAATCGGTACAATTTAAAGTCACAACGATAAATAATTTAAGTCCTCTTGTGAGACTAGATTTGTCAAATTACCCCACCTAATGATAAAAATAACTCAGTAAACAAATATGTCTGTTGCTCTACATGTCCTTATTTGGGATAACAAAATTCGAATTCTTATTGGTCTTCAGGTTTGTTAGTGAAAAAGTTATTCCATAGTTTAAGACCGCAATGACCGTTATAAGTAGAGAAAAACGTTTGTAGCATTAAATTTAAAAACGCACTTGTAATTTTAGTTTTAAAATTATTATGGTTTTATTAAGATTTGTCAATGGCAAAAAAATAAACAAATAATGCCTTCTGATCTTGAGAATGCTACTAACTAGGATGTATTTTATGTTATATCGCTAAAAAAAGATGAAGGAAGATTTTAAACTGCCTACTTGTGAAGTTACTAGCTTATTGAGCAAAAACTGACTGTCATCTGTGTAAAACATTTAAACTCAACACGTCTAGATCACATTGTAACACATTGTCAACTGCATCGTACTTTACCTAGTTTTAGATGCGAATAATTTTACCAACCTATTCGTTTGCGCGGAACATTATTTATTAAATTTACATATTCATGAATTCACGAACTCTTATAATCAAAAACATATCACCTTCTATTCAGAAATCACAAGGTAATCAGAACAAGATCAAAAGAGATCAATATTGTAAAGGGATCTTTTCCATAGGATATCTTGACCGTGATCATTTCCACTTTCCTACGGTATTAAAATTCAAACTAATTTTAAATTTTTCTTTCAAGTACTTCTAATTTTAAAAAATTATACGGACAGAATGAAATAAAAAATGAAAAATGCAAAAACGAACATAGATGTGGGATAGAGACGCTTACATATTTAAATATTTAGAAACACAAGAAGAACCTATATGGATGGTGGGAACCTGAACAGAAGGTCCAGGGGGTGTCTTCTCATGAGTCTATGGATCGGTGTCGAGGAGATTTGCCAAATAAACTTAAAAACAAATTGATTACATTAAATAAATAACTAACAATACAGAGTACAAATTTGTGACGAATAAAAAACCTTTTTGTATTCCCTATAGAGAGAATATTAAACACAAACCAAAAAATGTTCCTTAATAGAAATTACAAAAATATTTTTTTTTGTAGTTTTAATTAATTAATTTAATTTTTGTAGCTTTTTTTTTTTAAATATAACAAAATGTATAAGCGATGCGTTTCTGTTGACAGCACTATTGCTTGAATATGACATGCGAGTGGTAGAGTAAGCTAAAAAAACATTTAACCCAGTTTCACTGTAGTGCTGTTATAAGAAAGCTTCCTAACATAAATTTATTTCGAGACCAACTTTTGCTTTGTAATGGGTGTTAGACGGCGAAGCTTATCTAAATAATATCAAAGTGCGAAAAATGTCCTGATAATATACAGAAGACACCCTCGGAATTGTATTTAAAAGTCAATAAATAGAACGAATATGAAACGACTAAATTAAAAATTCTGTTTATTGAGGCTTTCTTTAAGGCGACCACACCAATATTGGACCATTCAATCATTCATCGACTACGATATAATTGGCCATACGGATGATGTTAATCCAAAGGAAAGTTAACATTTATTTTATAATACAACAGACCATGCAGTAGTGCATATAACATATTACCAATTTGGTCTCTGATAAAATCCCTAACAAATTTGTTCTTGTGTTCTGTGGTTTTATTTTATTACCAACAAAATTTCTGTGATATAAAATTTCTTTTAAGTTTAAATAAAAAATTAAATGAAAGCTAACACAGCTGTTTATTTGCTTGTTCTTATCTTATTTCGTTGTGACAAGATGTTCGATATGGAAAAGCAGTATATTAATATTTATACACACGATTCAATTTCAAATTATTATTTTAATGGTGGTTCTGTCTTTATTATTATTCGTGTTCATGCATAAGTTAGTTGAAAGTTATTAATTCAGTCGAAGCACTCATGGGTGGAAGTAATTACTCTATTTCTTATGAGAAATTCTAAGTGTAGAATTTTTGACTCGTAAAAAACAAAAACAGATAAGCGTGCATGTACATTGATCAATGTGTACTTTAATATATCAGCTGACTGAAATGTCATTCAACAATTAAAAAAAGTAAAATACAAAATATGCATATATGTGGTTCAAGTCGGCGTAAATTTCGTAAATCAACATTTGTCCTTCTAGTAACTTCAAAAAAAAACAATAAAATATGGCTTGTAGTGGATCAACAAAATCGCAAGTTCTTAAATACATAGCCGATAAGGATAAGTTGGAAGCTAAGATCTCGGAATACGGAGCAATTTTGAAAAATGTAAGCTCAAATTTCGTTCCAATGAAGCCTACTTACAGACATACAAAGTGTGATACATAAATAGGTCACTTGAGAATTAATAACAACTCGGCACAGCTTTTGTAAGCATATATGTTTGCATTTTCAGAATGCAGACATAGGAATGGATGGATCTTTAGTGGATGAGGAAGGTTTTCCACGTAATGATATTGACGTCTATCAAGTGCGACAGGCACGTCAACAAATTATATGTTTGCAGAATGATTATAAAGTATGAATTTATATATACATAAATTTATCTTCAAGTAATACCTTAAGTTCACATAACAGGATCTAATGAAATTTATCGAAGAACTAATTTATAAACTACATGCTGAATCTGATGTAGGTCAAAGTGATTTGCCAGCAAGAGCAGAAGCTTTAAAACTAACAGAAATAAATGATTCTCATATTGATGAGCAACAATTTAAAGTTATTGCTAATATAAATGTTGTCTCTGCTAATTCACCTGCTGAAAATGCTGTAAGATTATTTATTACTTTTTACTGTATATAACAAATTTCTAACACATTATATTTTACTCCAGGGTTTGTGCGTTGGTGATGAAATTGTCCAATTTGGTACAATTAATTTCAACAATTTTTCCCATAACTTAAACGAATTTGCTGCTGTCGTACACCATATGGAAAACCAAAGGATTTATTTAAAAATCAAACGAAATGACAATGTATTGGATTTAATACTCATTCCAAAAAAATGGAGGGGCCGTGGATTGTTGGGTTGTAATATTGTCCTTGTAGATTAAGAAACAATTTTATTGATTAATTAATGAATACAATATGTAAATATTTAAACTGAAATTTTAGAGGAGTTTGCTTTAAATTAATGAATTTAACATTCAACAAACAGAATTATTGATAGTTTTCGAGACTAAAATATGTATGCATGCACTGCAGTAAAACGAAAACACATTTAGCCCGTCGTACATGTATGCCGACATGAATGTCCATTTTAAGTTCACTAAAATGAACTGGAACTAAATAAGTTATACAGTACTGCATAACAGAGTTGAAATATTTTCGGAAAAAGTCCTTATTCATTGCCAGTAAGGACTTCTTATTTCGTTAAAGAAAGATAGATAGAGAAAGGAAGAGAAGAAGTACGAAAGAGTGGGTACCGAAATTGAAGAAAAAGGTAAAAAGTCGTGCCTATAAAATTTTCTTTGCAAATAATTGCATATACAAATAATTTGTTGATACAACGAAAGCATACAAGGATAAAATGTAATAAATATAGACAATACAAAATGCATATGTACGCATTTAGTGTTAAATAAACATTTACATTTGTGCATGGCTCTGAGAATTTTAAAAAGTGTGTGGATTTGGCATTTTTGTAAAAGGGTATGTGATATTAATAAAACTTTTTTTGAAAACTTTGAAAGTACACAAGCAGAAAAGATAAATGCGAATATCTTAGTTATAATATTTACGTCTAATTTGAAAAGAAGCAAACAACAAAATTTTGAAGGTACATCAAAGTCACGGTGTTTCTGTAGCGACTAGCATTGGCACGCGCAATATATTAAATTCCTCCTTATTCAAGTGCAAACAATATTTGAGTAATGGCAAGTATTTATGGCATTTTCATACATAATTGCATACATGCATATGTATGAAGGAACTCATAAATTGCATACAAATGTTGCATTAAAAATAAACAATAATACTTATTAATGATGCGGAAAACACCCAAAATATGCCGCTGTATGACTTATGTATTCATAACTTGAAAATTAATATGAACACAAAATGTATGAGCTTATATTCANTACCCAAAATATGCCGCTGTATTACTTATGTATTCATAACTTGAAAATCATATGAACACAAAATGTATGAGCTTATATTCAATTACCTCACTATATGTACATATGTATTCATTTTTTTCAAATTAGTTCCATGAATGTTTTAAAAATGTTTTTATTATTTCAGTAACCGTCCTCGGTCACATTTTTTAACATGGTTTATACCAGGAAATCATGTTCCAACTATGTTCACCACAAAATAAATAAATAAACGGATATTTCAGAAAACTCCTAGGACGTACAGAATGCCAATCTTGAAAGGCCTGGATTTTCTTTCAAATATAACTTTCATTTTATTCAAGGCGCTATCGAAATATAAAATGCCAAAAAGTGTAATTTAAGAAATAGTATTATATGTAGCGGAAAATAATTCAATTTTCTTTCAAACTAACAAAATAACTGCACTCAATAGTAATGAATCAATGATCAGATTGTTACCAGGAAGCAATGCTGATTGATACAAATNTGTAATTTAAGAAATAGTATTATATGTAGCGGAAAATAATTCAATTTTCTTTCAAACTAACAAAATAACTGCACTCAATAGTAATGAATCAATGATCAGATTGTTACCAGGAAGCAATGCTGATTGATACAAATCTAACGAATGTGCAAACAATTTTTTTATAAATTCGGCTAAATGAAGAATGAAGAAACAAAATGTTCGCACGATATCATTGATCGTTTGTACTTTTACATATCTACTTGTCGGAGCTGCAGTGTTTGACGCACTCGAATCAGAAACGGAAAAACGTCGATGGGAAGCATTACAAGGTATGTATTGAATAAAGAGAATCTAAACAGTACTTCCTTAAACCGTTATTAAAAACAAAATCAATGGTAGTAAGTAATATAAGTTCAAAGGTAGCTCTCATACATCTTGGAGATTGAGGAGATTTTTTTTTATTTTGAGGGCAGGTGACTATTATTTTCTGCATTGATAGATTTTTAGTTATTTCAGTAATTGTAATTGTATCTATCCTCCACAGATGTTGAAGACCGAATCATACGAAAATACAATATATCCAAAGAAGACTTTAAAGTTATGGAGACGGTTGTACTCAAATCAGAGCCTCATAAAGCGGGACAGCAATGGAAGTTTTCCGGTGCCTTTTACTATGCCACAACAGTGTTGACAACTATTGGCTATGGACATTCGACACCGGGGTATTCAAAACATTGATGTATATTATTTTAAAACTGATTGGTCCTCTCTTAACAAATTTAGTACCATTGGAGGCAAATTGTTTACAATGTGTTATGCTATCGTTGGTATACCTTTGGGTCTTGTAATGTTTCAGAGCATTGGAGAAAGAGTGAACAGACTGAGCAGGTTCGAGTTAATTGATTGCACATACGTTTATTTGGTTATATCTTCAGAAATTTTATTTAATTACAGTTTTGTAATACAGGCAGTGAGAATGTCATTGCGCTGTAAACGAACTGCAGCTTCAGAAGTAGATTTAATTTGTGTTGTTACTACATTAAGCTCCTTAACAATAGCTGGGGGAGCGGCGGCCTTTTCGAAGTTTGAAGGGTGGAGTTACTTCGATTCAGTATATTACTGTTTTATTACTTTAACAACTATAGGTAAATGTAATATATATAATATTTGAACTGCTCAATGCTTAACTGTCATTTCCATTGAATTTAAAATCTTAGGATTTGGAGATATGGTTGCATTACAAAAGGACAACGCCTTGAATAAAAAACCAGAGTATGTAATGTTTGCATTAATATTTATATTATTCGGTTTGGCGATTGTTGCGGCTTCGCTAAATCTGTTAGTACTAAGGTTTGTTACAATGAATACTGAAGACGAACGACGAGATGAGGCCCAAGCAATGCAGGTAAACATCCACCTTTTTAATAAAACATTTTTTAATAAACCTCATATAGTTATGTACCGAATTGCTTAATTTTATTTATTGAGGGTACATACGGCTGACTTTCAACTAAAGCGGGTTATCAAATAGTACTTGCCAGTACTTGAAAGCAATGTGGTTTCTTTAGTTTGGAATCTTCCTTTTCCGGAGCCCAATATTGACTATAAACAACAAAAAATTGTTGTGTGTTTACTTATGAAAAACTTGAAGTTTTATTTGCCCGTTTAAGCAGCCAGGCAGGACCGGATTCTCATTGAATGCATTTTTCGTATTTTCATACGCTCCATAGAATTGGTATATTCGTCTTGCCAAGATACGTGATACCCGATCTTATGTACACCTCTATCTACAATCCTAATGTCCCCAACTATTTGTCCCCAAAAAATATACGCAGTAATAATGGAATACTATGGACGGTATTAAGGCACCAGCTAGGCCGATGTTAATACTTTGGTTGTTTCGCTTTTTCACAATACAATTTAATTACAACAGTATA
>JXPZ01002150.1:0-11246 GCA_001014575.1 Themira minor
TACTACAATTATAACTATACTATATCTATACAGTTAAGATATCTTATATAAATTGCATTGTTGTTTTAGATATCCTGCTGAACTAATATCCGTTGACACGTCTGGCAAGCGGTTTCAACGAATGTGCAACGCACGGAAATCGACTACCGGCTGCTACACTCATATGACGGATACGAACAACCTGAATGACGAAGTACAAACCGTGAGTCGCCGGTCACGTTCGCGCAAAGCTCGCGGCAAACGGCGCAACACAATCGCCGGTATTGATCAAAAGGAAATTCAAGATGCGGCACACGGGTAAGTTGTTCAGAATTGCAGACATAGTTGAGACCAAGAACAAGTACTTCGGATATAGAAGAAATAGACACATGAAATGTATTGTGTATGCATACATTAAGTTCTTTATTTCCCTTATCCTCAACCTTCTATAACTTTTACCACACTCTATTTCGCTTGCGAAATTCTAAACAAATTTCTATATTCTTTTTAATTTGAATAGTTTTAGTAATTTTTGTATATATGTATATTGAAGTTAATGTGATTTTAACAACTTGTTATGCTGTTATGTGTTTGATTTGTATTGCACACAAGTTCTGTTAAGCTAAATGTTTTACAATATTGTCGTTAATTACGCTTTCCAGTAAGAAATGTTAATTATCCGCCTAATCTGTTTGCACTGAGCATGCTTTTATTTTTCCAATTATTTCGTTAATTGAAAGTGAATTTTATTTTGTGTATAACACTATAAAGTCGACGAACAGTACTTATTGAAGTGATAAATTCAAATTAAACTTTTCTTCAAATCCATTGACAAATAACAGCTTAACAAGTTTACAGGGATCTCTTCGTCGAATAAGCACCGAATATCCAGCTGAAACACCGCTTAAATTTTCAAGTACCAAAACATATTCAGATCCTTTTCAAATTGCATCACTTTCCATCCTCATTAACTTAAATTCTTCCTTTTAACAAAATCAGACCATGCGATCAAAAAAAACATTTGCATCGGTTTCAGTATTACGAACGATTAACAATGTGAACCTCTAAATTTTACTTTGATTCAAAATAATAATAAAGTCCAAACAGTTAAGAAAAGACCTTTCATAATTTCCATCAGTTTATATTTTTCATGATAAAAATTTCTGTTTTGTAGTCACAACAAATTGAGTTTTCTTTAGCCCTTACTTGTCCTTGGGNTTTCCATCAGTTTATATTTTTCATGATACAAATTTCTGTTTTGAGGTAGTCACAACAAAATGAGTTTTCTTTAGCCCTTACTTGTCCTTGGGCCTTACTTGTCTTTCGTAATACTGAAATCTTATATCATCTTGCTCATATATATCTAACAAATCCATCAACATATTTTTGTTTTTTATATTTTCACCTTCAATCAATCGAATCAAATCAATCTACTTGCCAATGAAGTGAGACAAGCGCCGAGCAGCATCCCGCAGGGTCAGCTAAAAAACTAGGAGGCGTTGAGAGCGGTGGCGACGGCACCGACCCCGGCGACGTTCGACGATGTGAAAAGGTGAAAAAGTTTGGACGTAGCAAGTCGAGCGATATCTTAAAAAAAGAATCTGTTGCCTTGCCATATGACAAGGGCAAGAGTAGTCTTACACGACTCAATTCTCTGAAGCAATGGGGTCGCAACCGTTTTAAGTTCATGCAACGCAACGAGGTCGTAGCAACGGACACTCTCAACAATGGTGCACATGCAGACAGTCCAGCTGTAGAAATGAGCGTAGTCTCTGGCACTCCTGCTTCAACGAATGCCCCAATATCGAAAAACACAGATAATAGAGGGGACGACATTGATGCGGACTGCATTGTGCACGATTTAATTACTCAGAAGACCGAAAGTCGGTTTTCGCATGAACGAAAACCTTCGTATTCTTCATCTGAGAAAAGTATGAGTGCAAGCAGCAGTGGACATCTGAGGGGAAGGCTGCATTTGGCAACATGCGGGAATGTGAAGTTACGTGATTCTTCGTCGTTGAACCGTCAACGTCGTAATGGAATTTTAGCTAATGGATTGGGCGTCAAAGAAGAGCAGCCGCACTCATCGAGTGGCAACTGGAGTGCCAGTTCAGAATCGGGCCGTGCCTCAATAGGCAGCGAAATAACAATACAACCGAAGTCGAGTGCATCGAATACATCTCTTAATGTTTCCAGTTTCCATCCCAGCAGTGGGCCGCCATCTTCTATGCTGAGCAGGCGTCGATTTATGAATACATCCGCTTCGAGCAGTGTGACAAGTGAAGGCACTGCTACTCCCGACCTACAGGTTGCTGACGTTGCGTATCCGAATCATTTGGACGACGAAACCAGTTCAGCATACTCGTGTGATACCGAGGGCTATTATACATCGTTCCACATGGACAGTGGGCTGCGTACGTTGAAGGAAGAAGAGCCACCCACAGCCAACGGGATGATTATGCAGATAAGCAGTTTTTCATTCGGCAGTCAGTCGAATCAGACGGTAATGTCAGCAGAAAATGAATACGAATTGTTTGGTAAAGGCTCCACATCAACCACGACTAGTTCGGCGGGAACTGTGTGCACCACACTGCTTGTAGGTGGCAGTCCCGATGTTCCAGAACGAATCAGTTCGTTGGGTAAACTGAACAGAAGCGATCATAGCAATAATGCCAGTACGAGCACCCTGGAGAGTAGCTATTCGAGTAGTACCATAGGAAGTACATTGGAGCGTACGGGAACAATAAAGCGCAATGCCAATGCCGCACTCGGCAAACAATCGCAAGAATCTGATGATGCCAAACAACAATCTGGAAAACAATTGAATACCGAAGAGTCCGCGAAGAATATATTTAATTGTGAGAATCCAATAGAAAAGCGCCCAGCGCAGCCCATCCCAATACAAAACTCGCTGTTGTCCACCGAATTCGATTATTCGGAGTGTTCGGATTTGGAAGGCGTTGAACGTATCGAACGTATCAAGCAGAAGACCACAATAAACGCGAAAAGAATACCATCGATGTGTATAATAACGCCGTCTACCAGTGATGACGAAAATCTAGCGAGGGATGTTTGCAGTGCCAGCAAAGAAATAACGGCCGAAAGTTGTAAATCGCTAAAAGCTACTGCGAAGACATCTACCAAAAACCAAACTCATGGAAGCGCTGATTCACCGCAAAGCGACCTAGCAGAACAAGGAGAAGGTTTACGGAAAGACCACAACTTAAATGAAGTGAAGCGAAATTCAACATACGGTTTCAATAATATGTTCGAAAAGCTTAAAGTTGTGCTGCCAAACATGAAAAGCTCTCGCTGCAAAAGCTCTCCCGCAAGCGCAGTCCTTAACGATGATGAGTTGTACGAGTATGATGCCGGTGAATACGTTACCATCGCTGATATCAGCAACAACAATCGACTGAATCGCGTACAAGTAGTAAAGGCAAGTGGACTGGGAATTTATTATTCCAATGACATAGTTCGGCGCAAAAACAACTCTAAGGTCGATGACTCGGCGAACACAGATGAGTACGCAGTTGTGAAAGAGGAAACCGAGTATGTTTCTCTGAATGAGTTACCTTGCAATTTGCGTAAAGTCGGAGTAAACAATGACGTAGAACCGCCACATGCGAAAATAGCGGATTCTGATGTGGATACACCCACTAGTTTTTATTGCTCTGTGGGCGATGAGAGCGAAAGGAATCACTGCGCAGACTCCATGCAACGTGCCGACAACAAAAGCAAAACTTCAAATACGGCGGTCGTGCCAATGTATGCCGAAATAAGCGAAATACTTCCGGCGGCCTCTTCGCAAAATAAGGGTGCGCGAGTTCGCGTCAATGCACAGGGTAAAATAATTTACGACTCCGACAGTCTGAAGAGAAGGAAAGGTGGACACACAACATTTTCACCTGGTCCGTACGTAAAAGAAACCGAAAGTGCTTTTCCCGTGTCTAGTAGTTTGCTAAAAATCAACACGGACAGTCACGGAGAAAAGGCAGTGGAAAGTGCCGGCCCTTCGGAGTCTTCAATAAGTCAGACAAAAGCCAGTGAAGGNCCAGTGGAAAGTGCCTACCCTTCGGACTCTTCAATAAGTCAGACAAAAGCCAGTGAAGGTGTACTGGGGTTGAAAGTAAAAAAGGAGAATTTAGCTCCGAATACACCAGCTGCCAAATTACTTTTACAAAACGGTGGAGTATCCGTCACAAGAAAAATCGCCAATGTTCGTCCGATAGTCGCGAAATCACCTCTTTCGCAAATCCAACGTTGCAAGACAAATTACCAAGCGGAAAAGAAGAACATCGATGAAATGTCAGTTTCCACGACAGGTCCCTATCGCAGCCAGAATACGCCATCGTACTTCTATCAGGAAAATAAGAATGCCTTGGCAAACCGCACAAATCCGGTTTACAAACAAAACGCTTCGGTCAATGAACCGGCTATGATGCCGTCGCCGTCGGCCAAGTCAACCTCGTCGACGGGTTCTACCGTATCTTCGAACGGCAGCGGCAGTTCCTTAACGTCTAATTCATCCAAAGACGAAGGTAAGCGAATTTTGACACCTACTTCCTCAGCACCTGACAAGCAAAACGACATTTTGCAACTAGTTTCTGCTTGTAATATTAAACACAATAACTATAATAATAACAATAATAAGAATAATACTATCACGGACCCCATAACAATACTGCATCCCTTTAAAAAATTAGAAAATTTCCCTTTCATTGAAACGGATGAANTCCTTTAAAAAACTAGAAAATTTCCCTTTCATTGAAACGGATGAAAAGTCATACTCGAACAACCCCAAACTAAACAACACGACAAACGAAATGACACATCTGATGACTGTTCCAACATCACCCCATTTACCCCCACGACTGTTGGCTACAACGAGAGTACCCACAGAGGCTGGCAATGCAATGCGGTCGCCATCGTTAGTGCGTCGGAAAAACAGTACGGCCAGTTTGCGACGCAGTTGTAGTGCATTATCGATTTACAAAATTGACCCAATTTGCAATTCAAACGGCCCTCTGAATGCANTAATGCAAACACGAATTGTACTGCATCCATCCCATATACGTCTTCGAAGAAGGCTCAGNGAATGCAAACACGAACTGTACTGCATCCATCCCATATACGTCTTCGAAGAAGGCTCAGTTGAAGCGCAACAACAGTTATCGGCTAGCTAATGACGATTTGATCATTTCCACAAATAAAGAAAACTTATTCGAAGGTTGTGCTAGTAGTACGTTTGTGCAAACAATTGGTAGTGTTTCGAAAACTTCTAATAATCCGGATAAACTGATTTCTATGAACAATACAGTAGGAGAGGCGAACAGTACTTCGAGTCGATCGAACGGTNTTCCGAAAACTTCCAATAATTCGGATAAACTGATTTCTATGAACCATACAGTAGGAGAGGCGAACAATACTTCGAGTCGATCGAACGGTCGATCTATTGCAAAGTCGTTTGAACGTTTAGTGAATGAGTTTTCTTTGTCCACAATTTCGATGGATTCCTCATATTTGCGAAATAAATCGCTTGAGAACTTTGATGACTCGAGCGCCATGGATCATGCTTCCACAGGATACACGCGAGACCGTAGCCAACTGAATCAAAACGAAAATGATAAATCAGATTCAGATTCTGAATATGACTTCGAGATGACCATTACCCCACCAAAATTCAAACAAAATAGCTCATTCGTTCAAAATGTACTTTTGAAACCGTTTAAAATTATACTACCCACCGATGACAGTAGTTACCGCAGACAAAAGATTCTACAGAAACTGAACTCCACAGATATATGGTGACCGTTCCGCTTCAGGTTTATATAGATCTAAGTTGACTGAACTGTACGTCAATTGCATTTCAATGAATTCCCATTCCCAATTTTCTTATAAACTGTTTTGTAACTAAATAAATGTTTTGTTTTTATTTTTTTAAGTTATTCAAATTGTATATACTACTTTAGAAATAATTTTAAAATGTTTAACAATTAAGTACATGTTTTCATGTTAATAACAATCGTTACGCAATTGTTACAAAATTTATATTTTTTGTGTTTAATGNTACATGTTTCCATGTTAATAACAATCGTTACGCAATTGTTACAAAATTTATATTTTTTGTGTTTAATGCANGAACATGTTTCCATGTTAACAACAATCGTTACGCAATTGTTACAAAATTAATATTTTTTGTGTTTAATGCACCAGAACTACTTTTAATTTGTTTGTCATTGTCCCTTTATTTATGAAGCCCAGATTTGCATTTGTAACAACTTTATGTGAATGTATTACCAAAATTTTACAATGTTTATTGAAATTAACGCACTGGAATATAAGATCTGCATTGTGGAAAACTAATCTTTAATATGAATGAAGATCGCATACACTGTAATAGATAAAACCACATTCTGTTCCAAACCAAGAGCAGTCCTACATTTATTCAAGGTGTTAATGCTTTGTCTGTTGTTAATAATATTTTACCTTATTTATATATTTATTTGTTTTACTAATCATACAAATACCAATAGGAGGTGTTTAACCATTGTTCAAAAGAAGCATCAGTTTGAACTAGAGGTGCAATCGTGCCAGCATATTTTTTTCGTTAAGGGTCGTTGTACTATTATAAGAGTTTCATGAATGAAGATCCCACGGGCCAAGTAAAATCGATTACCTGGAACATTTTAAAGTCATTTTCACGTTTGCACCTCTAGTTAGAACTACTTGCACAGTACCTACGGTATGCTACTTAAATAAAAGTGTATAAAAATTCTCTTACATGTGTGTATATATATGTGTTTTATCCAATACCTACTAACTTTACTACTATTGACCATAAGTGATTGTCGACTGCACTTGTTTCAGATATTGTAAGATTGTTTATTTTAGTTCATGTTTTTTTATTGAATAAATTCATACAATTTCGTCAATATTGCACAATCACCGTTTGCATTTACATATATGTTTTACACCTAAAAGGAGTTTTCCTATATTTCTCTAAGCCGCATCAAAGAGTTGTTTACGAAACACAATTGTACACATTCGTCCATCCATTTTCTCCATTACAAATTTCCACAATTCGAAATTAAGTAAATAAAAATTGGAAACTGGTGCCCACTATTTTTTACCATCATTAACCAAACAAAAAATACGGATTGCTTTCAAGACTCTGTGAGCTTAGATCGGCAACAGGAAAATGTGGTTTATTTTGTAGTTCATCTTTGTTTGCTAGAAATTGTGTACACGCATTGACATTATTTCATACACCTCATTGTATTGACATTGGAAAGGCAATTCACAGTATCCCGCACCTTTTTCCACTCATCCACATATTTATTATCAACATGAATTTTTGAATAATGGGGTAAGTACGAATTCTAAGAAAACAAACGTGAAAGCGTTCATGGGATTTGGAGTACTGTCTCTTTATTTATGTAGATAACATTAATATAAACGAACGTATTTTTGCATTGTCTAACTTCCGTTTTAACTAACCACCATCTTGTATTAATTTAGATTGCAAAGAATAATAAAAAAAATTGTAATTAAATGCATTTCGTTTAATAGGTTATCAACGTTTCTATAAACTGGGAGACACGACAAATGGATCAGATTCTAAGGAGAGTGCCTTTCCTGGAAATGGACCCATATATTGGACATTGCAGAACCGTAAGCAACACAAGAGTCCAGTTATTGCAGTGTCGTGTCGTGACGACCTTTACGCCACACCGATCCGGAAATCAGAACGCGTTGCAAATGCGACCCGAACATCGACTAATTCCATTAGTTCGTTGGTGTCGCCTCGACATTGCAATGATTTCCAAACATCGACGCCCACAAGAGCTTCGAAGGATACGCAGCCATTGACTCGCAACATTTCATGGAATGAGAATTCACCAGAAAGGCTTAACACCTGCTCGGACCGTATTGGACAAAGCAAGACAAGCCTTATGGACTTCAAGAAGTTGCTTTTGGCAAAGTCAGCAAAAACAAGTCCCATACAGAAAAAGATGTCCGCTGTGGAATTGCTTAAGAAGAACAGTGCTCCAGCGAATAGTGCTCTCTCCTCGACCGTTAAAACGAATGCTGAGCCAGTGCCATCTTTGGACTCCAGCATGAAACTTTTGGATCTTAGTGGTTCCCCCAAAACATTTGCAAATCGCAGAATGCTGCGACAAGGGCAATTCGGTTCGCCCTCAAAGTCCTTTGTGCCAAAACTGAAGACCACGAAAGGGATAAATAGTTGGCGGAACAACACACCCGTCCCTCATACGGACATCATGTCGACAACCATCGTAGAAGACCACATCGAAGATACCCATTCCTCAAATAGCGACGTCGAAAAACAAAACAACATACCAAATGACAGCGTTGAAAATTCGGCCTCCACCTCAGAGCCAGCAGGCAAACTGAGTTACAATATAAAAGAAAACTTTTTCATTAAAACAGAAGCAAAAAAATCGATTTCCGAAACTTCCGATAAGGGGAACAAGTTTGAAAAGCAAACGACTCAGCTAAACTCAGTCTTGTTGTCAACGTCATATAGGCCTGAGATTGCAGTTCTACCCTCACCTCCTACGGTTGCATCATCTGCACCGGCTTTGGAAACTGCCCTTTAAAATATTGTCAAAAATTATTTATTAAAAAAATGCATATATAAAATTCGAAAAGCAATTATGAGTGTTAAATGCTAATTATAGTTAACAACATACAATGAANATATAAAAAAAAAAATTCGAAAAGCAATTATGAGTGTTTAATGCTAATTATAGTTAACAACATACAATGAAAAATCAATCGCAATATATGTATTTATCTTTACATTTAAGCTAAACAACTGTTCAGTTTATACGAATGCATTTATTTATAATTTTCATAGTAATTATACATACATATATTATATACAGATGATATTTACAAAATATTAGCAATTAAACATACTACTAAATTGTACACTATTTTGAGACCTTTTAATGTTATGTTATTCATAATCTCAAAAATAGACCTTTTGTCTATAACTGTTGACTATTTTAATCAGCGAAACAAATGCTTCGAACTTATATTTATGAATATTTATATAAAGTCAATTTCAAAGTAACTTCTGTAAAAATAGATACAAAAACCATTAGTTTAGTTTTTTAAATAAGTTTATATTTATTGCTGACATTGTAATTTTTTATAATGTACATTCTATTTATTTGAACTTCTTAAAATAGAACCGAAAAATTAAATTAATACAAAAACAAGAAGTTTAATTTAAATTACTAGAAAACGATAATATTAAGTAGGGGTATAATAATTATAATCATAATCATGTATGAGAAAACTAAAAGAACTTTGGATGAATGCATCTTACATGAAAGTCACAGTATAACAAAAGTTATGTAATATTTGATAACACAAAATTATTTGACAATGCCATGAGTTCAGTTTCCAAATGTACTATCATTTTGCAATTGTATGCAGAATTTTCGTATTGNTACAATAATTTTGCAATTGTATGCAGAATTTTCGTATTGTCATTCATTGATATCCCTGTGTCTATATGTATTCAACATAACTTTAATATTGTGTTTTTATTAAGAGGTAAAATGTATGCGGTTAGTCTACATTTAGCCTACAGACACTCTATATTGCTGGGGTCAACGATGTGCTGAGTGTAAAAGAGGAAGTGCAGGTTATTGCCTTTTCTTACAAAGACGATGCTTAAAAACATCGAAAACTTCAGGAAAATTGTGAAGAACTTATAACAAATCTAACGAGTGAGGCAAACCAACTGCTTCCATGTGTGCAAACTTGACGGGCAAATATGCAGCCGTAAATTGTTTAAATCTGGTAAACGAAGAGGCTCACCCCATTCCTCTCCAGTAATCAAAAAGAAAGTCAACCAGGTGGAAGTATTACATGACAAATCTACTACGAGTGGCAACAGAATTGCTCTGTTAGATAATATTAAAGATAACAATGATCCTGCTGTGGTTTCCAGTGCGAAGGTTCCGCCACCTCCACCTATTTTCATCCCCGGGGTAAGCGACGTTTGTCGCATCAAAGACGCTATGTGGAAAGCTACCCAAAAAAAGAAATGACACAATAAGACTATAGAAAAATTTTTAGTCTCTTTGAGAAAATTTCCGTCCAGTTTCATACCTTTCATATTAAGACTGAAAGGGCTTATTGTGCAGTCATAAAAAACTTGCATCGATCTACTCCATGTGAAGATATTGTTAATTCTCTAGCAGAAAAAGGCCATACTGTCAGGCATATACAAAATCTGCAGAGGAAAATTTCTAAGAAATCGCTGCTTATTTTCTTTGTTGATTTGGAGCTGAGTAAAAACAATAAGGATGTTTTTGAAATTAAAAGGCTCTGTAACTCTGTAGTTGTGGTTGAACCTCCTAAGGAATTTTATGACATGGTTCAGTGCTTTCGATGTCAGGAATTTGGGCATACTAGTCGTTATGGCACTAAAAAGGCATTTTGTGTGCGATGTGCGAATCACAGCTAAGCTGAAAGCCTCAAAACTAAGGAATCACCTGCTTCCAGTGTTAACTGTGGTGGTAGTCACCCTGCTTCGTATAAGGGATGCCCAGCTTATAAAACAGCCCTCCAAAGAAAACACCAGGCACAACATCGCCCTCAACCTGTACCTCGACCTGATAAAGTGAACAACCAAATTCCCTCTGTTCATAGCCATAACCACAACACGGTAAGCTATGGCAAAATTGTACGTGGTACAGCGCCAAATGCTAGTTGTACGCAAGAAAAGGTTTAGGTAAACTTACTTAACAAGGTTAAAGATCTAATGCAAGAAATGATGAAACAGTCAACTTGTTAGCTTAATAACAGTACTTCAGAACTCATGCAAATAGGACTGAGATTAGCTACGTGGAATGCTAACAGTTTTTGCCAATAAATCCATAGTGGAACATCACATTAAAACAAACAACATCGACGCCCTGCTCGTTTCTGAAACTCATCTGAATGACCGTTCTTACTTTAATAGCGCTTGGTACGACCTCGTTGCGTCTAACCACCCTAGCTGCTGTTCTAGTTATAACTTCTCTTAACAAAGCAGAAATAGAATCTACGCCACTCGAGTGGCTACAAGCTGCTTCTGTTAAGGTATATAGCCCACTCGGAGACATAGTTTTATCTACTGTGTAAGCTCCCCCTAGGTACAATTTATCAGTTTTGAAGTTCCAGCAATACTTTGCACAGCTTGGACCTTAATTTATTGCGTGTGGAGATTTCGATGCAAAAAA
>JXPZ01002163.1:4085-18861 GCA_001014575.1 Themira minor
AAAAAAAAAACAATTTTTCAAATATATATATGTACACAACGTATAAAGATGTACATGTTAATTTCCACAGTTCTTCATCTATTTCTGTTGATCTTCGTCTCTCAATTAGTGCCGTTAATTGGTTGTTTTGATCAAATGCAATTTAAAGAATTGTTTCCGTGCGGTGTCTTTTTGACGTTTCTCTCTGATTTGGTTCCTTATTTTTTGTATTATTACATCATGTGCGCGTATGTGCTTTTCTACTAGAGGTTTGACAAAATCACAATATTTTAATAAAATGAAAAACTAATTTTAATTAAACTAATCAAATTACCCAACAAAGCTAGGTGCTTCCAAAAAAATTCCCATAAGTAATTTATATTGATATTAATTTAATTAATTATATGCTCTTCCATGGGAATTTGCATATTTCAACAGTTACACCCACCGCTCTGACATCGATCAATCTATCGACTGGCGTAATTAACTAGGAACGTTGTAGTGTTTTTTAAACAAATATAACTAATGGGAAAATTATTGGAAAGTGCCTTCAAAGAATGCGACACTCTCAACAACGAATACTTTAAGCATAACATCGATTCTAAAATAAGCAACAACAAAAGTGATTGCTTGCTAACAAGACGCCAGACCAGTCAATGTATCATAACATTTAATTATTATTAATTTATTACTTAATTAAAAATGTAAGACGAATTGGTTAGCGGTGCCGGGCTCCATGGATGAATGGGTGTTGTTCGAGTAGGGCCTTTGATGTAAGCCATTCTACTTGACGCTTGAGCCTCAATTAATCACGAGCGGCGCGAACATGTTGGCGTTTGTTCGATGGGCCACCTGATTGTATCGCCCGTTAATAATTGCAAATTTATTCCGCATACATTTACGACGAAAAACAAACTGTGAACAACAATTAACTTCCATAGAGTCGTGACGTTCATTTTTGAAATCAATAAATTAAATTTAAATTCATAATATTAGTTACATCTGTGCATACTAACCGTACGCTGTGTATCACTGTCGAAACAGGCTCGCCATAAGAATGTGCCACCCCCCGATGAGGATAACACCAAGAGAGGTCTGCTGTACGCCATCAATGACAATCCGCCCTGGTATTTGAGCATATTTTTGGCCTTTCAACATTATCTGACGATGATCGGTGCCATCGTTTCGATCCCCTTCATTCTGACGCCCGCCCTGTGCATGTCCGACGAGGATCCGAGTCGTGGTGTCATCATCTCCACGATGATCTTCGTCACCGGCATTGTCACTTACATACAGGCCACGTGGGGAGTTCGTCTGCCGATCGTGCAAGGAGGCACCATCTCGTTCCTCGTGCCCACTTTGGCAATATTGGCTTTGCCTCAGTGGAAATGCCCCTCGACGGAAGTAATGGATGCAATGGACACCGAAACCCGTACGGAATTGTGGCAAATTCGAATGCGTGAATTATCCGGGGCGATAGCGGTGTCTGCCGCGTTCCAGTTGGTGTTGGGCTACACCGGTTTGGTAGGCAAGATCCTCAGATTCGTGACGCCGTTGACTATAGTGCCCACCGTGTCGTTGGTGGGATTGACACTGTTCGAGCATGCCGCCGAAACCGCTTCGAAACACTGGGGCATAGCCGTAGGGTAAGTACAGCAGAGCCTATTTGCTTTGTCTCCATACTAATATTCCATTTGGTGTTCTAGTACGACGGCAATGCTCACGCTGTTCTCCCAAATCATGTCAAATGTGCCCGTTCCCATTGTGGCGTACCGAAAAGGTCATGGTCTTGAGATCAGGTATTTCCATTTGTTTCGTTTGTTCCCGGTGTTGCTGACGATCGGTATTATGTGGGGTCTCTGCGGTATTCTCACGTGGACTGGGGTGTTCGGGGAGGGCCACCCGTCGCGCACGGATGCTCGCCTCAATGTTTTGACGAACTCCAAGTGGTTTTACATTCCGTACCCGGGTCAATTTGGTTTGCCATCGGTCACGTTGTCCGGTGTGTTGGGCATGTTGGCCGGTGTTTTGGCTTGCACCGTCGAGTCCCTGTCGTACTACCCGACCGTTTCACAAATGGCAGGTGCGTCNTTGTATTGGCTTGCACCGTCGAGTCCCTGTCGTATTACCCGACCGTTTCACAAATGGCAGGTGCGTCCATGAGCCAATGATTCAATGATCACATTCAAATTTCACGAGTCCAATACAGGAGCCCAATCACCGCCGTTGCATGCCATAAATCGTGGCATTGGCACTGAGGGTCTGGGTACAGTGTTGGCTGGCCTGTGGGGTGCCGGAAATGGCACAAATACATTCGGCGAGAATGTAGGGGCGATTGGAGTCACCAAGGTGAGTTTTGCTGCGATTTCATTCACGATCACTTTTTCATTTGCTTTTGCAGGTGGGTTCGAGGCGCGTCATACAATGGGCGGCCCTGATTATGCTGCTGCAAGGAGTAATTGGCAAATTCGGCGCTGTTTTCATTATGATTCCTGACTCTGTGGTCGGCGGCATATTCTGTGTTATGTTCGGCATGATCCTAGCCTTTGGCCTGTCCACTCTGCAGTATGTGGATTTGCGTTCGGCGCGCAATTTGTACATCCTGGGACTGTCCATATTCTTCCCCATGGTCTTGTGCAAGTGGATTCAGGAACATCCCGGATCTATTCAGACGGGAGTAGAGACATTGGACTCGACATTGTCGGTGCTGTTGGGCACTACGATTTTGGTGGGCGGCCTATTGGGTTGCTTCCTGGACAACATCATACCGGGCACACCCGAGGAACGAGGCCTCATACAATGGGCCAATGAAATGCCTCTAGGGGATGACAATGTCAACGATGGTACGGCCACCGACTACGATTTCCCCATTGGAATGGACACTTTGAGAAGGTGGGTACTCAGCACGATTTCTGGAAATACAAGAAATGAATTTATGCGTTGTCAATTTCAGATGGAAGTGGACTTATTACGTACCTTTTATGCCCACGTACAAATTGAAAAAAGAGAGCTAGGCTCTAGCCAGATGATCATTCCACAAGTTGTTCGTACTTAAGCGTTTTTTTTAAATGTTTTTTTGTTTGTTTTTGTTCACTTTGAAGGTTGTTCGATGGCAACCAAACGTCAAGTTATTACTCACTCGATTAAACGTATATCATAATTTCGGGCTGTAAAGCAATTAATGCAGATATGCTATATGGTGTTCTCGTGGAATTTTTTGGTAGGCCACATCTCAGAAGCGTTTGTTGACTCTTTTTATTGCAAGGCAAACCGTTCCGCCCCGATAAGGTCGCAGACGTTTTTTAATTTTAATGTTTTATTTGTTTTTTTTTTTTACTAAAATGTTTTTGTTTTTAANATTTTAATGTTTTATTTGTTTTTTTTTTACTAAAATGTTTTTGTTTTTAAGTTTACAACTTAGTCTCGAGCGATTTAACAAACAACTTATATTGTATATTATTTTATTCTAGGAATTGAATTGAACTGTTTTTCTGTTTAGAAATTAATGTGTAATTCGTTAAAATTTTTGGCTACAAAACCATTGAATATTTTGCAAATATTTCCCGGTTCGGTCTTTGGCTACTTTCTTAAAATTAACACAACAAACAATTTGTGAATTTGGATTGTTCCGACAAATATGAAATGTCATCTCTACGTTCTGGGGACCGAAAACGACTTAATTTTATTTGTTTGCATGTTTTGTTTTCTATAATATTATTAGTTTTGTTTGCGTATGCAAAAAGTCTTCAACCAACTGAACGAACGACCACTTGCTAAAAAATCAAATCGAAAATTTTGAATTATTCGACGAAATAATATTCTCCCTATAAATTAAAAATTTCAAGAAAACAAATTCAAAATAAACGAGATTTCCTTTCAAAAGGCCTTTACAATTCTGCGAGAATATTTGCTATTATATTTTTTCAATAACAACAATATTCCCTCCCTATTCGATTTTCAACTATTCAGTTACAACTCCTACAAGCTATGTTAAAAAATTAAAACTAACTTCTCAGTTCTCTTGTGTATAGGTCACATATGTTTAAAAAATTTTCAAAATCAATAAATTGTGTAAATAAAGTGTAAATTATTATCAAAGGAAACTAAAATAAATTTCGTAATAGTCGTCATATAGTATCGATAAATAAAAACCCTAAAGCTATTTTACTTGAAATCGGCAACATCGTCCAAGGAAGTACATTATTTATATAGGAAGTACTATGGACACCTATTAAGAGCTACGAATATCTCTAAAAGAAAACCAATTCAAACAAGGCACTCTATTTCACAACTAAATACAAACAATTTTGAAATCCTACCGGGATGGGCTGTTTTCTTACGTTACAATTTTGGGTGTGTATTTCATTGTGTTGAAGTGTGGCTACTACAACACCTACTACTGTTACACACAATTCTTGTGATCATCTAAAATTTATTCACATCTAAAGACGCATGTTGCTGCAGTTTCTTTTTACCGCTACTGGTACGCGATGAGGCCGATGTTGATGATGTAGCATTGCTGCGTTTACTGCGCGAGTAGTAGCAGAAAATGCAAAAACCATTCTGCGGGGTTGAACATCAAATGTTTGTGGGACTTCGTGAGGTCGACGTTGTGCCATACCGGGAATTCGATCTGACAAATACATACATTTTCTAATTAAAGACTGTTCAAATGCCCCAATATGAAAAGACTCACCTGGAAATGCTCGAGGTGTAGTCTCGCATGGGAGTGCGGTTGTCTCGTCGGTAACTGCCAACACTAGACGGATCCAGCAGAGACATTGTACGCTGATCGTACGGCCGTACGGATCGGCGTCCGACTGTGGCATAGCCATCGATGTGAGAGCTCGCCAAATCGGTGGCCCCTTCATCGGTTGAGCCATTCAGCGTGTAGGAGGAACGCCTTTTCGGATTGTAGGTGCTGTAGTAGGAGCCACTGTTTGCTGCCGAGCTGCCTACAGCTCCATTGCTTTCGTACGGACTTACACTGGACGAGCCGGACTTGTAGCGAGACGGCAAATTCGATGTCAGCGAGGTAAGGTAGTCGTTGTCTGATGTAGACAGGCCGTAGCGTTTCGAGATCAATGAGGGCGATGTGGTTGGACGTATGTCGTGCAGACTCTTTCGTGGTCTACTGGCCGTGTAGTCGGCGGGCGATTTGTAGATCGGTGGCTTCAGTTCTGTGCCGATTGGACTCAATTTGAGGGGCCTCAGGAATTGATGTACTATATTCGGGGACGGCTCACGCTTTTCATTCTCTTCGGGCACATTCAGTTTCGTACTCGACCGGGCTCGCACAGCCGCCTGTTGCTCTCTGTAGTAATCGCGCACGGCACTGGGTCCCACAATGCTGCTCGTTCTTTTCGGTTTTTTCTCGTTGAATCTGGTGTAGAAACTGCGCCGCTTAATGCGATCAATGACACTCTCATTCGGATCTGAGGTGTCTCCTCTTGTCGGCGACGACAACTGAGAGACCCTTGACATACGCGACACGGTCGGCGACGGTGTTGCATGCAACATGTAATTGTCCTCCGAGCAAACGGACCAGTTGTCAAAGTACAGTTCGGGTTCATCCGTTGGCGAGAGGAAGGTCGACGTCGAACCGCATTCGTCCTGATAGCTGCGCGAGTCCGACGAATAGTTTCCCATGTTCTCGGTGGATGGGGTGGCCAGCAAGTGGTTGCGATTGATCTCGTGGGCCGATGAGGTGCGATATCCGGAAGTCTGTGAAGTGTGCATCGATGAGCTGTTGTTGTTGGTCATGAATGAGTTGTTGTTGTTTGTGGTGTTGTCCATCGAATGTTGACTGGAACTGTTCGCCGACGACGAGTTCACCGCACCGGGATATGGCGGCAGATTCGAGTAAATGCCATTGCCATTCATGTACGATTTTTTCGTAGTTCGATTCAGCGTGGCCCCCATACTGCCGTTGTCGTATTTTTCCATTCTATTCAACTCCAACTTGAGACCTTTTCGTTTTTCTTTGCTGCTCGGGTATTGCTCCCTAGTCGACGGTTCGTCTACAACTTCAAATGATTTAGCTGCTTTGGAGCTGGAGGCTTGATCTTGTATGCAGTCCGGGCAAGTGATATCAGCAGTCGAAGGAAGTATGGGCGACTCGGGCCTAGCACAATCGCAGTTCACTTCTTCACGGACTTTAGAGGAATTTTTCGATTTAATCACCTTTGTAACCGCCAGACATTCTTTTGCCGTCGGTACGAATTCCACGCCCACATTAGCGTATATTGGCGACGCNGCTTTAGAGGAATTTTTCGATTTAGTCAGCTTTGTTACCGCCAGACATTCTTTTGCCGTCGGTACAAAGTCCACGCCCACATTAGCGTATATTGGCGACGCAGAAGCACCTCGAATCTGCCGTTCGATATTACTCGTTGAGCGGGTACTTTGAACTCTACGGTCAGCGGAGCCTTCCTTGTCGAATCGTTTGAACAAACCCAGTACCTTGTTCACTGCGGTTCTGTTGAAAGTGCCCGGCATTTCCTCAACACTTATGGCGCGCTTTATATAATTGGACTCGGATTGTGTGTGGGACCTCGGCACAGAGCGCTCTCTTAGCGACCGAATCATGGCATCGATGCGAGAGCGCTTCTCAGATTTAGCTGTTTTCTCTTGGGCTGAACTGGAGGCATTCGGAAGTTTTGATACCTTACCGTTGGACAGTTCTTCACAGCCGTTCTTATCAATCTTCCTGGATGTTTCGGCGCTTCCATCTAGGGACTTCTTTTTCTTCAGCAGCGAAGACGATTTTTCCTTGTTCTTTTCTGGATTACCGTTACTTTCTGTTGAGGATTTGTTTGAGGNTACAACGTTACTTTCTGTTGAGGATTTGTTTGAGGCAATGTTCGACGAAGAAGAAGAATTCACCGCAGTTGCTTTCTTTTCCTTGTTCATTGCAGNAGTTGCTTTCTTTTCCTTGTTCATGGCAGAGTCTCTAAATTTTTCGAATTTCTGGCCAATAGCGTACAGAAGGCCTTTACTGTGTTTCTTCTCTGGCGATTTCTCTTTGGTTTGTGCGCAGACTGTTGCCGGGCTAGATTCTTTCGAATCGGTACCATTATATTGTGGTGGAGGTGATGAAGATGACGATGGTGTTATGGACGCAGAAGGTTGGGCAAGCTTTGATTTCTTAGTGACCTTAACGATTTTCTTCACGGTCGCCGGTCTTGACTCCGGAGAGGAGGAACTCTCTGTACTGCCTTTACCATTCGGCGCTATCGACGAAGACTTCTCTTCATATGTGGACTGCCTGGGGATGCTGCTTGTTTTGACGTTGATTGCCGATGATCCTTCAGCAATACTTGCAATGGCTATGCCGCTTCTAGTAACCTTCTTCGATTCTTTGGGAGGTGTAAGCTTCGAGGCTGGATAACTCTTGGGGCGTGTCAGACGACTTTCACGACCTAATGTACCGGTATTGGTGGGAGAAGTAACTGTAGGTGGTTCTAAAATTTCGTCATTGCTTTCCAAGATCGGCGAAGGCTTCGTTGCGGTAAGCTTGGTTGGCAAAAGACTGCAAGGAAGTTCCGATTTCGATGACACAGGCGTGGACTCTTTGGTCGGATAAGATTTTGGCCTTTTAAGTTTGGACTCTTTTTTTGGTTGTTCGGGTGTTTCCTCAATCGGAGGTTCTGTTGAGACCGTCTTATTGGCCTCTGGCTTTTTGATTACTTTCTTTACCTTTTTCACGACCGTTGTAGTTGTTGTAGTCGTGGTGGTCGCCGGCTTTAAGACCTCGGGTTCTGTGCTCGATTCGGTGGACTTTTCCTTTGGTTTTATCTTCTTGACTTTCTTTATTGTTGATGTTTTCAGTGTGCTGTTGTCCTCTTGTGAGGGCGAGTCCATAACATTATCTCTCGGTTCGATTGTAATGGGTATGTTGCGTTCGATGGAAACTTCCCGGGGCACGGACAACCTTTGGGNAACATTGTCTCTCGGTTCGATTGTAATGGGTATGTTCNTATATTGTCCCTCGGTTCGATTGTAATGGGTATGTTGCGTTCGATGGACACTTCCCGGGGCACGGACAACCTTTGGGAACGCACAGCGGAAAGCAATTGCAGCTCCTGCAAAATTCTATCCGCCAATTCTTCTTTGTCCAACTGGTCGCTCATATCTCGGGTTCGCGACAGGCTGCGTCGATTCCGCTTGAGAGTCTCCTGTGAAGTACTCGACGATGTTGTGTAATCCTGTGCGGCGTCCATGCTTTTATTGCGTACATGTTGGATGTTTGGCTTCGAGCGCTCCTCTTCGACCGCATTGGGTAGGCTATGCTTACGCACAGTTAATTCGTCACGATCCCGACTTGGTTCTCGGGACCTTTCGCGTATCTCCCGCAGTACACTCTGCGTTTCACGTTCTCGTAGTTTCTTTTCCCTCAGATATGGGTTCTCTTCTAGGACGGGCTCTTCAAAGAAATCGGGACGAAGAAATCGCGAGATGCGTCGCTGCGAGGAACGTCTACGCAAGGAACTGGTTCCACCGTCCGCTGCTATCTGATTCAGCTGCGGCGGCGGCGACAAACAGCCACTCGGTGGTCGGCCCAACGCAGCAGCGGCAGAATCGCGATCTCTGGCATACGGTTTGGTGGGCGAAATCGAGCCACCCCCGTCTGTCGAGGATGACTCCTTTTGGCTTTTGTTCAAATAGGGTGAATAGTANACCGTCTGTCGAGGATGACTCTTTTTGGCTTTTGTTCAAATAGGGTGAATAGTATTTGTAGCGATCGTTGACATCACTGGTGTAGGTTGAGCACAACGATTTGCCATAATCATCCCGGCAAACGCTGTTGCTGCGACTTTTTAGTGTGGTCCCCTCGGAGGTCGATCGACTACTTGCCTCGTAATCGTAACGGGGTCGGCTCAAACTCCTGCGGTAGATAAGTGAGTTCGTGGTGGGTTTTTCGATCGACTCGGCCGGCGTTTTGGCTGTGGGTGAATTGGCGTTGGAATTCTCCTCGGCCGAATTCTCTTTCAGGTCATTCGGTGGGGTCACATGGGGCATCTCGCCGGCCAAAGCTCGACCCCCACTTATGCTCCGTTTGTATATCTTAACCGTAGTCGTTTGGGGGTTATTCTGCATGCTCAGTGTACGTGAGAGTTTGCGCGCCTGAGTTGGTGGCAGTTTTGCTAGAAGTTGCTCTTGAAAGCACTTCGGCAACCCAGGGGCAATGCTCGACAAGGTTTCCAGATCTTTTTTGCTCAAACGCAAACGCGATAAGTCCAAATCGGCCAAATCCAGAGGCTCCTCACTGGCAGAGTTGGTGTCTTCTGGTTTTTCATTGGAGCCATTCTCATTGGTGGGGCGATTGGTTTTTGAGATTTTATTGCCTGCAAATAAATCAATCATGCAGAGGGAAAAGATTTTAGTAAATGAGGGTTCTACTTTAGAGTATCAAAATGGGAATGTAAGCAATGTTCTTGTTTGGCCTTTTTCATGGATTATTATCAATTTTGTGTCGAGTGTAGTGGTATGAGAGGTTATCGTTGTCTTGAATTGTAAATGGTGTCGAAATTATAAGTTAAACAAGCTGTACTCACCGATTATCAGGAGGGGATTGGTTTGGATGGGCAGTAGCTGAAAAAATGTTAAAGGCTCTACGGAAGTTCTACAAAGGAACAAGGTAGGGTCTACAACGGCTGCATTGCTCAACTAATGGAAAGCCATTTGTTTTGCACACACACAGACAATTCGCACATTCAATAAAATCATCTTCCCGTTGAGGTCTTCGAAAAGTTTGCCAAAAGTAAATTGTAAACGGCGCACTTACCTGGCATTCTTCGCTCAGCAGCCCCCCGAATCTATCCCCTTATGTGGCGTTGACCGATTGCAACCAAAAGAATTGTTCTCATCATTCTACGTTTTTCGGGGCTTTTAAGCAGGTGGCGGGTGTTAAAACGTTTGGTAATATTTGTGAGCATTGAAATTTAGAGTAAAATCAAGGAATTTTTCATAACGATTACGTGCTAGAACAAACAAAATTATAACACAGCATACGAGTAACAAATATAACATGGGTTACACATAAAGATTAATAATTAGTTTTTGTTTTACATAATTTAGGGGTTTTTTTATTTTAAAAAATATAGGTATATTCAATTTTTTTTCCTTGCTCTGGCGTATAAAATATGTAATAAATGTATATTACACAATACAATAAATATTGCTTTTCACATTACTTTTTATCATAAAAACTTCGNATGTATATTTCACAATACAATAAATATTGCTTTTCACATTACTTTTTATCATAAAAACTTCGATAATTAATTAAACTTAAAGTTTGTGTTTGAGAGGTGACTTTATGGGATGTCTTTCGGTAATGGTAGGGTTACGAGGACTGAAATTTTGATGTCTTTATAGAAACTTCACTAGGAGTTGATATTGAACTTTCATAGTAATAAAAGGGGAAAAATAAATAAAATAATATTAATTAATAGTTTAACAAGTGATATGTATAATTTCGTTTTGTTTCACCTCGTGAGATATGATCGTGGGTAGGTTAGGGGTAAGTAGGATTTTACTGACGTCTCATAAATGTGTGTGNTATCGTGGGTAGGTTAGATCTAAAAAGGATTTTACTGACGTCTCATAAATGTGTGTGGAATAATTTCGTTTGGACTTTTCTTTGTGGTGTTGTGTTAGATTTGTTTGTTACTGTTGTTGTTGTAGTTATTGATGTTGTTGGTGTTGTTGTTGTTTTTGTTTCGGTTTTGGTGGTTAACTTATTAGCAGGCGTTAGCTGAATAGTGTCCTTGAGCGGTAGTTGTTTCATCAAAGCCTCAATGGCATCCAATGTGGGCCTCAACAACGTTTCAGTATTCGTTAGCGGTTTGGAGGTACTAGTTGTTATGGTACTACGTTTAATTGTGTACGGTTTAATTGTGTAGGTGGACGTCTGACAGACTTCTCGTTCGCCGAATCCATTCGATCCGGTCCCATTCTGGACTTCAACCACACCGGCAGAGGATTTGTTAATTGCCGGCTGATTAAGGTTGGCGTTAATAATGGCCTCTCTGCTGTTTTTATTCTTAGTATTGTGGTTATTGATTTTAGTTGTAATTGTTGTTACGGAACTGGTATTTGGTGGTGTGCCAATGGCGTTGGACTTGCACTTGAGATTTTGCAACGCATTTGGTTCATCGTTTAGTATGGCGTTTGGATTGTTGCTGGGATTAAGAAGGGCATGCGTTTGTATGAGGGGAACGCGTTCGCCCACTGGCATAAGCAATTAAGGCAAAACGAAAACCGAACAAATGCACATGTAAATAAATTGAAAGGGAAAACAATGTGTTTAATTTGTGAATTAATTAAAAATTACAACAACAACATAATTATATTTTTAAAGTTATAACGTTAAAAATTATAATATATATAAAGAGAACATTTCACAATTAGTACTATTTGATGAATGCTGAATACAATAACAAAAAATTCAATATAAGAAATTCGAAAACTAGCAATGAAACAATTCCTATAAAAATGCATACATATTTTAAATTAATGCAAATTATCAACATAGTGTTAAAGACAACAGTATTAGACTTCCTTTGTTACAGCTAAAATTAGTGTTTGATCGCAATGCTTGGAGAGGGGACAACAGTGATGAGTGCTCGTAATGTAGTGAATAGAATTCCCTGCTCTTGACAACTTAAAATCATTATTAGTACAATTAAAATGGGAAACTAATCGTATTCAAAGTTTTGGACCATTTTTTTGTCGCATATTTTTGTTCATCACAACGGGTTACTTAAAACAAACGAACAAATTTTTTCAGTTTTGTATAGTAAAGGAAACTTGAGTATTATGTGCCAAGTGAAATTTAGTTATTTATTTTATAAAGAAATACAATATGTTTTTTTAAAGTATTGTTTAAATTTTCGAAAAATATCTATTTGCTTACAAAAAAAAAAGCCCAGAACTCAGAAATTTGTTTTTGGATTTGTTGTTGGTTATGAATTGAAAAGTTTTAAGTAATGAAATTAACATGGTAAAGTAATAAAATATGAAAAAATGAAAGAAAATGATTAAAATTGAATTGAAAAAAATTGTATGTTGTGTGCGTATAAGTGTCAGTGTTGTTGTTCCAAAAATTCTTAATATTACTGTTTCTTTTTATATATTCTTTTTGTTAATTTTAATAATTTTTTATACAAGAACAAAAGCGTACGCAAATCAAAAAAATATAAGAAAATGTACAAATAATTTCGATTATTGTTGAAATTTCAAGAGAGAAAACAATACACAGAAAGAAAAAAAACGTTGGTTAGTGTTTTAATGGAAAATAAAAACTATATTTTTTTGGAAAATTCAGAAAATAATAATAACAAAACAAATTTAAGGTAGCGGGCGGGCATTTCGGGACAAATTCGCAAGAAAAATGTACAAATGTTTTTTCTCTTGTGGTTGCTTTAAAACTACATTCAAATATTTTACAATTCTTTTGGTTGTCTCGTCGTTGTGTCAGCATCCAACGGCATGGTTCAACGGCAACGCACGACGACCAATTTGTTGAAAAAAAACATGTTGGGTTCTTTTATAAAACAAATAATATTCTTTATTCTATTCTTTGATAATTATGTTTTGCTATTTGTAGTAATGTATTTCATGTGTTTGTGTATGTAGTTGTTTGGGGGGAAGAGGAATTTCTGATGTGTTTACACTCACGGCTCTCTAAATTAGGTTTGTCCATTCACAGATTTTCTTTTTCATATATTTTACTAAATAAAATTTAAAACAACAAGAATGGCTTTGTTTTCTATAAAAATATGTTGAAAGTATTGTTGGAGGAATTTCCTAAGATTTTAGAAGTTTTTTTTTTGCTTTAGAATGCAGCGGTTTTCATACCGAATGAACCCGATTTGTCCTTTTGTTTGCCAAAACGTTTTACATTTGAGCTAAAAGGAGTTATTTATTCTTTGCTTTACTCTTAGAAACCGCTGCATTCAACATTTATTTGGTTCAATTCTATATGGAATATCAAAAACTAACGGTATACATTTCAAAAGTGTTTATTTTGTGTTCGAAAACTTTGAATACGATTGTAAGATTATGTTTTAGTTGTTTTTTTTTGTGGTTTAAGAAATAACATTTTCAACAAAACAATAAAAATGTAATTATAATCCTCGAATTCATCAAATCAGATATTTTGTAATTTTCACAGAAAAACTATAAAAATGGTAAATTATAAGGAAATTAACGTAACCGGCTTGATTGTTATTGACAATTGACGTCCCCCAATAAGAAGGGCTCAATTTAAATGAATACAAAACATGTGAAGATAATTTTCGACAAAGACAGCAAAATTCGTGTAAAAAAATGTGTTTTTAAAATTTATAAAAAAAAAAATTGTAATAATTCAGGGGAAATACAAGTAATTACTTTGAAAATGGTTAACAACACACATTCTTCAAGCTAAATGGGTTTCTCAAACAAATTCTGTAATATTCCACTACTATAAAAAAGTATTAACGAATTATTTTATTAAATTCATTGTTTTTGTTAATTATTGTTGTGGTTTTTCTGTTGTTGATTTTCTCGAAGCGAATGTCGCTCTGGGGTTTTTGCGTTACATTTTTCTCCCCCCAAAACGATGTAACCAACTCAACTCCAGAAAAAAAATTGTTTAAATAAAAAAGACACTAGAGTAAGTGCTACATATTTGTCTACACATTGATAGCGACTACTTGCAGTTTTCATTTAACAAAAGGTTGCCTTCTTTTTGCATTGTTTCATTTGGGTTCCCTGTTCATTGCATTGCTTAATAGTCTCCGTTGCTTTTCTCTTACTTAGTACATATATATGTGCATTTAGTGATCTAGAAATTTACTCTTTAATCTGTGATATTCACCTCTTGGCAATGTTGCACCGGTGCGCGAGAACATCGACTCCATGTCGCTGCCGAGGTCGCGGGACATGCTGTGGCGCCAAGGTGCTCCGACTCCCACACCGGAACCGACACCCAAACCGCTTGAGCCGGCATTATTGAGACGGCTGCAACAGAACGAAATGAGCAAGAAAGAAAATTGAAAATCAATTATTAATAACATTTAGGCTAGAGTGCCATTTTGATTAAACATTTAAGAAAAACTGTGTTAAAAAGGTTAGGGAAAAGTTAAGTCAATTAGCGAAATAGTAGGGTGCATGCATCAGTTAGAAAAGCCAGCAACCATTAGGTAGTAAGAAATGTGAATAATGAGTCAAAGTAGATATAATTTCCCTATTAAATTCGCTCACTTGCTTCTAATGGAAGTTTCTAATGAATTTAAATTGTATTTTTTTGATATATTTTCTCGAACCTTGCTTAATTGTCTATTCTAACACAAACTCTAATAAGGGGATACAAAGGACAACATTCACATCCCGTTTAAATGATTCTTTATTTATTTGGTATAAAACTTACTAGCAACAATTTAGGAATTTTCGTATATTATATAACTTTTTGAGGGACCTGAGAAATCTATTCGTCATCTTAAAACACCTACAAAAGTTTAGGGGAATAAATTATTAACAAAACTTTATGAAAGTCTCTTCAATAGAGCACATGTAGGGCACTTGTATACACAGACCTATGAATGAAGTCCACAGAGAGGATGAACTAAGAATTTATGTAATGATTGTGGGCTATGTACGTAATTGTCTTATTTGCTATATCGGGGGAAGAAATGGCGTTCGCTCAGAAGTTTGGCCCTAATTTTGAACAAATTAATAACTAAACTAACATTTCCAACACTACTACNACTAATTTTAAACAAATTAATAACTAAACTAACATTTCCAA
>JXPZ01002164.1:0-11591 GCA_001014575.1 Themira minor
TTGCTGGTTCGCTGCGGTTCGATTGACTTGTCATGTTGTTCTTGGGCTTCGATCTTGTTTCATTTAAGCAAAGCGAAGATTGCATACGAAAAAATGGGGGTGTGTTATACACCGAAACTCTCTGACTATGCAAGCAAATTTTACCACCTTCCTTTTTTTTGGGCAGGCATTTTTTATTTTGCCTTTGCCATATTGTTGTTGTTGTTTTTGTTCACACCGGAAACCGCCATTTTTTTGGACAGGAAAAATATCATCATCGCAACAGATTCGCGTTGCGAAATGAGGGTGTCGAACGCTTGCTTCCAGGGTGGGTGACTTTGGTTTTGCTGTTTTTTGCAGGGAGGGTGATGGATACTTATTTTTTATGCCTCTTTTTTATCATTAACGCTGCCATTGTACACAATTTTTTTTGAAAAGAAAAAATATCCGCCGTTGCTTTTACGAAAATGGCGTCCTGGCTCGGTAATTTTTATACAAGTACGCTTGTATGTGCCTATGTATAACAGCGCACACACGTTGTGTGAAATCGGTAACATCCGTTAATGGTAACGGGATACTTCATGGCGTCTTTAGTAGCCATAGCCCTAGGTTATTTGCTAGAGCAATAGTGACATTGACATTCGGCAAATTGAGAGGTGAACCAGTTAAAGTCATGCTTTGCAAAATTACAAATAAACATACTTTTTTAATATTTCAATTGGTTAAGAAAGTTTTAATGTCTAATGAAATATGAAATAAAACCCGCAAATATATCTCACAATTTGCAAGGCTTTTCTATTTCAAATTTCGAAAATATGTTATTATATTAGTATTTCCAAGCAATAATGAAGAATTTTTGTATCAATGATTAAATTTGATATGAAATTAATGCAATTATGTTATGTTAATGACCTTTCTACCAAAACTGCGTGTTTCATTAATATAATTTAATGAAACATCGGTTATTTCGTTAGTTTTCTTCTCTAAAATATTTGAAATTACCGAATTTAAAACCATTAAAATATGAGTACAATTCATTCATTTTTATATATTTGTGTTGACATTTTTGCACAACTTTTTCACCTGGGTTTGCGACCGTACTCGATCAGGTGCGTAGAACAACAGCTGTTGGCCATCTGATGGCCTTTATTTGCGACAAACACTTTAGTTTCTATGTGTAAAAGCCATAAAACTTAATTAATAAATTTAAAAATGTGAATTTTAATGAAATTGTTTTACATTTTTGAAATTTTCTTATTTTAGCTTGTTAATAATTTGATAATTTTTTAAGCCCTCTGAGTAGCGCTGTTGGAAAAGGTTTATGCCTGAGGTTGAGGTGAAATGCTAGGTCAGTGGTGGGAGTCACAATTTAGTTGCTATATATGAGGGATTGCTCGTTGTGTCGCGAATCGTATCTTCAGAAAATTAATTTCCCAATTATAAGTTTATAAAAAAGTTGACCTTCCGCCCTTAGTATTTTCTATAGAGGTTTTATTTCAAGTTAAAAAACGCAAATTGTTAGTTCCATACAAATATTGTGGTGAGTATACATTTGGTGGATAAAATGCCACCAATCATTCTTTGGTAATCAGCTGACTTACAACGTAGCTGAAAAAGACAATCAGTGTTTTCTATTATTTTCGCAATTTCCCCCTTCCCAAAATACAATTGACTTATAATTAAACAAAATCAACCGAAAGTGAACTGCAAGCAATGAATGCCCTTTGCTAAGTGGTGTGTACATTTCGTTGGACAGTTTTCTTGGGGATTACAAAACTCTTCTGTGTGTGCGTGTGTGTGTGTGTGTGCTTAGGGGAAATTCGTTGTTATTGTTGTCAAATCATTTTTATATTTTGGCAAGAAGGGCGTTTNACTCTTCTGTGTGTGCGTGTGTGTGTGCTTAGGGGAAATTCGTTGTTATTGTTGTCAAATAATTTTTATATTTTGGCAAGAAGGGCGTTTCGTTCTTAAATTGGCAAATCCAATTCGCGTGTGAAAAAAATGTCAATCGATGCGACGGCACTGCCGTCGGAACTTCTGGTGGCGCCTCAACCGCTTATCGGCTTCTGTGGTCTGGACATTGGACGGAATGCGACACACAAAGCGATATGGGATGCATTTAGTGCGAATCGTAAGGCCGACCGGTGAGTAAGCCACAAGTCCCGCAAAAATCTGCTTTTGGCACCTTTTGTCCTCTTGTTGTAGGGCACTGGTGCATTTCAAACTGCTGCCGCCAAACTATGATTTCCCCGTGGCCAAGCCGAAGCGTGCCTCGTACGAGTGGTACCACCCGAAGGGCATACTGAAACGCAACTGGATGCTGAAGCATTTGCATGTGTTACCGTCTGTGGTAGTTCTCTTCCAGGACCTCGAGTGGAACGATCCGCTCTGGTCGGAGAAGCAACTGCAGTGCGCCGCCACGGTACAATCTCTGAAGAATCACCTGCAAGAGCGCAACACCCGCCTGTGCCTGGTGCTGCTGCAGCGGTCCGCCCCGTTGCCGCCTGGCGAGGATCTGCTGTCCGCGGAGAGGGCGGCCAGTCTGACGACCGCCTGTGGCGTCAACAACAAGATGTTGTTCATACTGCCGCACACCGAACATCTAATGGGTGAGCGTACTGAAATTCCTTTCCCAATTGCATGATGTTCACATATTTGGTTTTCCCTTACGATTTTANGTTTCCAAATTGCATGAAGTTCACATATTTGGTTTTCCCTTACGATTTTAGGTTATACCTTGCGTTTGGAGTCGGCCTTCCTGGATATGGCTCAAAATTATTACACGCTCATGTCGAAGCGCATACGCACGCATCGTGATCAACTGACCGCCGCGCACACCACTTTGAACATACGCTATCACTTTAAGTTGGGTTTCGTGGCCGAATTACGTCAGGACTACAGCACGGCATTGAAGTGAGTTTCTTTTTGGGTGCCTGCAAAAGGCATCAAAAGATCTCTGTACAGATTCTCACCCAAAACGCTTACTCCACCTCGACAGACACTACTCGCAGTCGTATTGCACACTCGATGAGAACCGCATAACCGACGCCAATTGCTTGGAAATCAAAACGATCGCCGGCTTCCTTAACTACAAGATATGCCGTCTGATGTTTAAATTGAAGGTTCCACGCGATGCCATCAATCATTTTGTCAGTCATGTAGAGCGGTATAAGAATCGTGTCGGCTGTAAGGATCTGCTGTTCGAGCATTACGCTTGGCTGAGTGCACAGTGAGTCACCGTCGATGTCTAACGAAAACACTTGCCAACGCAAATTTCCACCCCCCCACCCCCCTCCATAGGCATAGTGTGTTTGCTGAACTATTTTGTGATGCAATCAAAAATGGTCTACCCGCCTTGCAGACGCAACATCCGGGCATATATTTTCACAAGGCCGCCGAGTATATAACCAAACGCCGCGAAGCCTTTCAGCAAAGTTGTAAGTGCCCTATCGCATGTACTGTGTGCATAAGCAAAATTTAAACCAAAATGCATCACAGCAATTGTAGTGAGTCCCACAGAGACGACCTTGCCGACTGCGAACACAAATTCCCTCGCATATTATACGGAATTCTTTGGTATACGAGCAGTGAAGACGGGCGAGCCCCAATCGGAGCAACAAATGTACGCTCTAATACGTGAAAATGAGAAAACGTTCAATCATTCGGTACGATTTCGCGATTTATATTGAACTCATTGACAATTACAATTGGTATTTTTCAGACGAACATTATACAGCTGCTGGGCCAAGCAATGGCACAATTNCATATTTCGCGATTTCTATTGAACTCATTGGCAATTACAATTGGAATTTTCCAGACCAACATCATACAGCTGCTGGGCCAAGCAATGGCACAATTCAAAATCTACAAATGTCTGAGATTCCGCAAGAAGTTGGCCATCGACATGGCCGAAGAGTATTTTCGGAGTCGAGATCACGCCAAGGCTTTAACGTACGAACATTTTCAATGCTAAATAGAACAACGATAGTAATGATGTGCGCTCTCTCACCAAATTACAGATTGTATTCCTTAATGTTACCTGATTATCGGCAGGACAAATGGCCGACGNACGCTCTCTCACCCATTTACAGATTGTATTCCTTAATGCTACCTGATTATCGGCAGGACAAATGGCCGACGATATTCTCGGAAGTGCTATTGAAAACCCTACGTTGTGCCTTNGATATTCTCGGAAGTGCTAGTGAAAACCCTACGTTGTGCCTTATTGTCGGCATCGGTCGCCGATTACATTGCTTGCAGCCTGGAAGTGTTGTCCTCATCCATCTCGTCTGAGCAGAGCGAGCGTGTCATTGTGTTGGAAAACCTATGGAAAGTCTTTCAGGTATATCGTTATAGCATCGCACAAAAGACCTGCATACACACTTATTGCCTTCCGCGCAGCACCTACCACCGGTAACGGCAAATCAATATAGCCCCGAGATTGTGGAATTGTGGGAGAACGCATTCGGCACGCTGAAACCGACCATACCCATTAATATGGACAAGATCAATGCGATTTTCGATGTGTGTGCGACCTTTGAGAAGGTCGAACTGAAAAACGATGACATCATACGTGTACATCTCATACTAAAGTGAGTCACTGGAAAACGTATTTTTCGTAATTTATCAGCAAAATATTTCTCGTTTAGACTCAACACTGATTTGCCGATGAAATTGCGAAATTTCCACTTGCTTTTGACGGACGGGGCCAGCGTTTACAAGCTGCCCGCCAGCAAGTACACCAGGTACGACAGCCTCCTAGAACTGCGTAAGAGTTACGGGGTGTGGTCGCAATGTCACAGCATGGAAAATTTGGCCAAATTCGAAACAGATGCCTACTATCTGCTCGTGTTCACCACGGAAGCGCAGCAGTTCCTGGAGAACACACAGCTGCGGGTGGCACGCATCGAAACCGAAATGGGCAGCGACAAGTTAGCGGTGCTGATGAGCAAAACGCCGTCATACACATGCAATGCGTTCCGTCATTTCACACGAACAAAAGATCTGGACGATAACATTACAATTAACCCCATCTGCTATATAGCACCCACGTGAGTGCACTCCCCTTAGCCAGTTGCTTTTTTCGTTATTCATTTGAGTGCTCTATTTTTTCGCATGCAGATTCCATTTGGTCACGCAAACGAACATTGACAATAACACGTCAATGCTGGTGAACGAGTATTTCCCCGTTGTGACGACCATCAACAATCCGTACAATGTGTTCCTACAGAATATCTTGTTGTCCATCAGTGTGCCCAAGCATTTGCGCAACAAAGGTGAGTGCTGACATTGATGATCTACATTTCGTACATATTCAAACAGTTGCTTTATTGTTCTTTTAAAGAGATTCATACAAAAATTTTAATTTTAAGTCATTGTCATGGACGTGCCACGCGCACAGTATCTCTAATATTTACAATAGTAAAATTCACTTGTTGTTGCTGTTTGTGGGCTCCGTCATGTAGCGGCGATTGCCTTTCGTATGAACTCGTTGACCGCCTGCACTTTCGTGTAGACCCCCGGCGAATTCTTGCGGGCACAGCCCACACCCCACGACACAATGCCGCACAGTTGGTCTTGATATATGGCTGGGCCGCCGGAATCGCCGGCACACGAATCCTTGGTGCCTGGCACCGACGCACAGAACATGCTCTTCGTGAGCGACGCCCGATTCTTGTACTGCTGCGAGCACGACGCCTTCGAGATGATTTTCACTCGCACCGTCCGCAAGCCGTTCGTCGTGGTGCCGGAATTCTCGCTGGTCTGACCCCAGCCGGACACTTGCACATAGTCACCCACTCGCATTGTGTTATTGCACAATCCAATAGTTTCGATATGGGTTCCGCTCAGCGGTGAGGACAACTTTAGCACGGCCACATCCATGTTGTACGTGCGCGCTGAGTACTCTTTGGGCGTGAAGGCACGCTCCACCGAACGCTCGACGCCGTTGCGATCGGAAATGTACGTCGCGCCGCCGACCACACGCAAATTGTTCACCCGTTCCCCCTTAACACAATGGGCGGCGGTAACCACGTACTGCGGCGTTACCAAGGTGCCGCCACATGTGAATATGCCGCGTATACGCAAGTTCACTATGTACGGCACATTGGAAATGGTGGTGGCCGAACCGCCGATAATGCGCGGATTCACGAGTGCACTGACAAAAGGATCGACCAAGCACACTGACATCATCAGCATGGTACACGTGCAGAAGACTAGCAGCCAAGTGGAAATGTTCATTGCTGGAAACTTGCGTCCGTATTGTGTGCGTATGCGGAGAGAACTCGAACAAATTTTAGGCCTAACTTAAGCTAGTGGATCTGGGCAAACTGAATTGCGATGCACGAGCACGGCGATCTCATTGCAAGCTCATGTTCTAATCGAGGGCATCGATCGCAATTGCGGTGTCGAAAGCAATTTCGAAAATTATATAGCCAAGCTTTTGTTGAGCACATCAAAGGCACGAATTCGCTCGTATTAATTGGTAAATTAATTTAGCGTACAGTTATATGGCGAACGCAATTATTTGATGCGGCAATGGTGGCGACCTTTACAACAAACACTGATTTATTGATTTACTAACGGATACGTTATAATTTGCAAGTTATTGTCTCGGATGCTTTAAAACATTACAAATTATCATAGCAAACAAACANGTTATTGTCTCGGATGCTTTAAAACATTACAAATTATCATAGCAAACAAACACAAATGCAGAATTTATAATTTAACCACAATTTTGACGCATCACATTGCGTATGAAATTTTGCACACTACGACTTGCCACATCTGTATAGACCCCGGGGTACTGGGGCCGCGCACAACCAATGCCCCACGACACAATTCCGCAAACCCGTCCATCACCGCACACCACCGGTCCCCCAGAATCGCCGGAACACGAATCCCGGCTACCGTCCGAAGCACTGGCACAAAACATAGACTCCGTCAACACTGCCTGTTCCCTGTAGGCCCGAATACATTGGTCTTTCGGAACAACACGAATATATGTGGATCGCAGCTTCGGCGAGGGTTGAGCATTGCTTTCGCCTGTTAGACCCCAACCGGAGATGCGTACGAGTTGATTATCGGCAGCACCACGCGATGAAACGGCAATTGTCTGGGTGGTTTGGCCATTGCTGTGCATCGGATTCGCGAACCGTAAAATACCCACGTCCATGTCAAGGTTGAACGGTGAATAGGCGTCGGGTACAAAACTGAGATCACAGCGGCGCACCACTGACTCTGTGGGCGTAGCACTCAGGGCGGCACTACCAGCATGGATTGTGAGTTGTGTCGGAGTCACCTGATGTATACAGTGGGCAGCTGTCAGCACACAATTCGGGGAAATCAAAGAGCCGCCACAAATGAACTGCTCATTCAGGCGTATGTTCACAATGTAGGGCACTTGGGCGATGCCCACGGTCGAGCCGCCGACTATTCGGTTGTCACGTCGTGTTGCATTGAAACCGTAGCGAGCTGAGTCAATTGCACTAAGGACCGCCAGGAGGAGAGCCACCAACGAAACACCGTGGACGGAGAACATTTTCACAATGTTTAGTCATCGGTTAGTTTGGTCGTGATCACTGAGAGAAAGTATGGCAATTTTCGCAAATTGCCCTAATGGGTGGTTTGTAATGAAAAGAAACCAATGTGGGGGTAAATTATTCGATTTGTCGGCAAATTGCCTGAGATTTAATTCGTTGCATTTATTTGGAAATTGTTGCGGTTTTACATTTTTTCGATGGACGACCTAATGAACGGCAAGACGGCACGACAGCTCGTGTACACGCCGGGGCTGTTACGGCGCGCACAACCAATGCCCCAAGACACAATGCCGTGCAGTGCATTCCTGTACACCAACGGACCGCCTGAATCCCCAGAGCAGGAGTCCTTTGTGCCCGCCACCGATGCACAGATCATTGAGCTATACAGCTGGGCACGGCCCTGGTACATTTGCCGGCACTTCTTGTGGCTCAACAATGGCACCTTCACCGAACGTACACGATTTGGCACACTGACTGCGGTCTCTTTGCGTAGACCCCAACCAGACACGGTCACCATATCGCCGCTATGCAAACGCCCCGTACCGATTGGGATTGTGGGCACAATATCCGGCATCGGGTATTTCAACCGGATGCACGAGACGTCCATGTTCAGCGTATTGGGATTGTATTTCCTTGAGATGGAGTAGTTCTTAACTTGACGCCTGATTGCGTTCCTTTGCGACAGATATGTGGCGTGGGCGTGCACAGTAATGCGTCTCGGAGCCACGTTGTACACACAATGCGCCGCCGAAAGGACCAACCGACGACCGATTAAACTACCACCACATATGAATTGCCCATCTTGCCGCAAGGAGATCAGAAACGGCACCGCACTTATCGACGTCGCGTAGCCACCGACAATACGTGTTTTATAGCTGTGAGTTCTTGGAAACGCCACCAAGGCACTGAGGAGTAGCAGAATTCTGAAGCGACCAAGCGATACCATCGCAATGAGTTATTTAAATGGCCAACGCGAATGTGAGGACTTTTAAACGTTGCTCTGAGTGAGGTGCGTTCTAAAACATGTTTGTTTGCACGCCAAACAAAATTGACACTGAGCCCAACCAACAAAAACTTTGCTAGAGTTGGGCTCCAAAAATTTCCCAGCTGTGACAACATTGACAAATCGGCCACANACTAGAGTTGGGCTCCCAAAATTTTCCAGCTGTGACAACATTGACAAATCGGCCACAATATATCTTATGATTCTAATCAAGTGTATGCAAATATGCTGGAAAACCGAAAAGACACCTTCAAACAACCAAGCTATTATTACAAATTAAGTAAATTTCAACTCCGACTCCATATCGGGAAATCGTTTTAATGCCCATATCCAAGTTATCTATCTCGCCAAAGAGTCTCGCTACTTTCAAATTTACAAACACCATTGACTGTCTTTCATAGTCTTACATTTATTTTAGCCTGTAAGGCTTGGTAGAGATCCTTAGTGCTCAGGGAACATACGTTAAATTAATGTAATTTAAAATTATCCGAATTATTTCTAATGACAATGATGGTCCAAAGTCTGTTCGATCCATGGCCGCACTTTCGCCACATTCGTGTAAACTCCCGGCGATTTGGGCCGTCCACATTCATTGCCCCTACCCCAAGACACGATGCCGACCAGTCGGTCGTCGACCACGGCCGGTCCACCAGAATCCGCCGCGCAGGCATCCCGCCGTTGCGAAACCGAGGCACAAAACATACGAGATGTAACCTTCCGGTAACCTTCATACAACACTGAGCATTTCTGCTGCTCCATCACTCGTAAATGCACCGAACGTAGTTGATTTGAGGGTAACGATGAGGCTTCGTGAGTCAGACCCCAACCGAACACTTGGATGACTTCACCGGGCTCAACCGATTCATTGGGATTCAATACGATAGTGTTGGTTCCACCTTGCATGGGGCCATGCAACTTGAATACGGCCACATCGTAATCCAAAGTACGGTTATTGTATTTGGGCGGCACGAAGATGTCATCGACATAATGAGGTCTCTGCGGCTGGTCCAAATAGGTGACCCCAGAGCGTATGGCGAAATCTTTCGGTTTGCCATGGAGTACACAATGAGCGGCAGTTAGAACGCAACGTGGTGTCAGTAAAACACCGCCGCAATGGAATTCTCCTTGCTTTCGTATGTTTACCATGTAAGGGGCAGCATTGATATTGGTCAGACGACCGCCAACAATACGGCGCACCCGATGCAAAAGATTGCCTTGCATTTTCTCGCCCAAGCTGAAGTCAAATATCACCAAAGCGATAACAATCGTTCTCAGGGAATTGTAATCGAACATTGTGAATCGATGAGATGTTGTGAATACCAAGGGTCTTTAAAATTAACTACTGATATTATCCGAAGAGTTAATCAAAATATTTATACTCGCCAAAGTCTGATATTAGATATCTTATTTGGGGGTTTTCTGAAATTCCCCAACATATAAAAAAACTGATTAGTAATTTAAAGGTCATGCGCCGCTTGTTTAAACATACCTTACACATTGGGACTTCTGTAGGTCTGGTTCACGACCTTCACAAACACCCACACATATACTGTTCAAACATTTCAATGCCGTATTGGAGCGCCATCACATTTATAAAAGAGCTTCGATTTAGCTAAATGCGTTGTAATTGTTACCACCCTATCTGTAACAGAGGTTTTAAACGGCAATGTGGACACATGTGCAACTAGCCATCAGCGTACTGCTCTGGTACAGTATTCCCACAATCGGCGTACAGCCGTCACGACCTTCTATTGTCACTCGGATTATAGGCGGCAAACGGATCGCTGTCAGCACAGTGCCGTACATGGTAAACTTGCGCCGGGATGGTCAATTCGTATGCGGCGGCTCATTAATCAGCCGTAAATGTGTTTTAACTGCTGCCCATTGTGTGATCGGTCTTCCAGAAGGACGGTTTCATGTTCAGGCCGCAGTAACTAAACTCAGCGAAGTAGGTGTGACGGCTCGAGTGCGCAAGTTCTTAGTGCCTCCCGGTTATAAGAGTCGTACGAAGAATTTCGATGTGGCCATATTGAGGTTGCGAAATCCCCTCCTTGGAAATTCAACCAACCCGGTCACCTTAAGCAATAAATCATTGGCAAGAGGTATCAAATTGCGCGTACACGGTTGGGGTCTGACCAACGAAAGGGGTGTACCGTCCCAGTACTTAAAGAGCACAGAGGTTCAGTTGGTTTCGCCGCTGGATTGTCAGAAATTGTACGCCAATTATGTAAATCTAACGCGTATAATGTTGTGTGCTCGAATGCCGGGAAGGGATGCGTGTTCAGGGGACTCCGGAGGACCGCTGGTGGACAACAACCGACAAGTGGGCATTGTGTCGTGGGGCAAAGGTTGCGCTCGCGAAAATTTCCCTGGGGTCTATACAAGCATTAGAGCTATATGGCCCTGGCTGAGGACTACAATGGCCGCAAATTGTTAAACCAAAATTGTTTTGTTTACGAATAAATTTCCATTATTTCAAATTGCATGTCTTTCATATTGTCTGGCTTTCTGTGTGTCTTCCTCTCGCAGTGTTCCTCACCACCGATATCTCAGCCAATCGTCAGAAACTGCATTCACAAATTCAGCTGGACATCGGGGAACTGGCGATGCAGAGCTCCAACACCGTCACCTATTACATTTACAGTCTGGTGAACACGACAATTAGCATCCAGCAAAAGGTGTGCTATGTCTTCGACGTTGTACGGCCGCGCACACCGGCCTCTGTTACGGTCGCCGAGAGTCAAGCGCCCAACAGCACCGACACCTCGCCAGAGAATGCACCGATTAACGTTGGCAGTGGTGGCATCGCTGGTATGCCGTTGGCCATCATGTCACCAGTTCAAATCGACTATATCGACGAGAGCCGTTTGCGGAAAACACGCGAGGACACGCTGAACGTCAAATGTGATTTGGAATTCCTATTCAAGGGACGATTCTATACGTTGAACAAGAATCCATTGCACAAGATCTATCGTGGAGAAAATTTTCTCTTTCGTGCCAATGTAGAAGTACAAGCGGAACACGACATCGACATATTGGAAACATTTTTCATATGTGTAAGTACG
>JXPZ01002164.1:11609-25621 GCA_001014575.1 Themira minor
GTGTAAGTACGAACACGGTTCGATCATTAAAGTTATTTTAGGTTGAATAAGATTATATTTTAAATGCCAAACCTGTAATGACTTGCAATTAAATTCGAAGGATCACAATCTGGTGCAATCCACGTACAGTTTCAAGCGTAAGAAGTTCTCCGATGTGTACCACAAAAATGACAAACTAGAAGACGTTATTATGTTGCGTACGAATGCAACCCTGGACGAATGGGTGACGGCGAAGGAATTCGAACGTTCAAAGGTCAATCCCCAAGCGATGCTCTCACACAATAAACGACCGGAACGTAAAATCAGTCAACCAGCCAAATTGCCTGTTCAGGAACCGGGGAAAGAGCTGATGTCGTCGAGCATGAGCGGCAGTACGGTCGGTGCGAGCAACATGAACAAAAGCCTAATGGGTAAAATCCCCACAACAATGACAATAATCAATAATGCGCCCAGTGCTAATTCGCTGTTTGCCAGCGTCTCCAGCGAGGATATCAATGCGAAAATAATTAGTAGCCCGCANCGCCAGCGTCTCCAGCGAAGATATCAATGCGAAAATAATTAGTAGCCCGCAAATGGGCCCCACTGATACATCACAGCCTAATTCCGACACCACGAAATTCAATATGTCACGTTTGATCTACAACAAGGCAATCGATGCGATACAGGCAACCGGACATTGTCGAGGCTTCATCAAGGGCGTTATGCTGCCCGGGGCTGAGCCCCAACAGAAGCAACCCGAGCCATATTTCGGGGTTTACTGCATAAAATGGCGTCGTCACGGATGCGCCGAAGAGAACGAATCCAAATTCATAGTCACGGGAATGGAAATCGAGAATCCCCCGTTGAACATATTCTGCACGATCGAGGAGAAAATGTTTGTGAAAATGCCGATGACATTCAAGGTGGTGCTGAAGAATCCCACATCGCATGCCATACATTTGGTGGCCACTCTGACCATAAGTAACACGGATAACTTCATATGCTCCGGGCATAAGCAGGTGCAATAAATTTAGTGTTGTTTTTTTTGAGGTCGCACATCTAAATGTTTGTGTTCTTGCAGTTGGATATTTCTATTTTTGCCCAGGACGAACAGGAGATCGTCTACAATCTGTACCCGTTGAATGTAGGTTGGCAAAGTCTACCGGAACTCACGCTGGAGTACTGCGATCACAACAAGGACGACACACAAAATCAACTGCTCGGCGAATTGGTGCAACGTTCGCTGCCCAAAAAAGTTTTCGTCTTGGTAAGTGTCACAAACTAAGGAGTTTTTGCTGAATTGCATGTGAAATTTCGGTAATTTACAGCCCCCTCTCAAGCAGCAAATGAAGGCGATTTAGTGTAAACAACACAATTTTTACGTTCGACTTCAGTACATTTTCGTCATGGGAAAAATAATGTATTATATGCGAGATTCCGTCACACCCTGTAACTAATGAAATTTAACCAAACAAAAAAGTTGGTATGCCCCCTGCTTTTGGCATTACATTGTTTCCGTAGTCGACGAAACGATTTTTATTTGTTGTATTTCGTTTCGTTGTTATAATTATTATATTGTAATTGTAAATGCATGAACCTAATGGTCTAATGTTAGCTTTTCTATTCGATTCAATCTCTGAATTAATGTGTATATTATATATGTAATTTAGAATCCTCCCACACACAATCAACAACCACAATATTCTACGTTTATGGCCACACCAGCAATTATAATGCGAAAGCCTTTACTGCGTAAAGAACTTCGAATCGTTCAATAAATTGATTAACAACAAAATACAGTTGTTTTTATTACTGAATTGGGGGTAAACACAAATGTACATTAAAATATACCAAACAAACAACACTCAAGAATTTCATAAATAAAAGATTCACACTTAGTGCAAGAGTAATACAGAACAAATTAATTTTTGTTTTCTTATCGAATTGTATAATATATATAACTTTGCTTTAACGTTTGAATTGAAATTTGAAAATTGTTATACTGTTAACACGTGGTCTTCGTATCACATCTATGAATATGGTCGGGTGCGCCGATTTACTTGTTGTTTGTGTTAAATTTGAAGACATTTTTGCGTTGACTGCGATTTTCACTCTGAAAAGAAGAAGAGTGGTTTAAAATCAATATGGCGACATAATTAAGGTTATGTCGAAAAAGAGTGGTTTTCTCGATTAAATTCATATCAAAAAGTAGNAGAGTAGGAAAAATACATTGAAGTTACTCAAAGTTTGGTTTTTAAGGAAACTTTCATTGAATTATTATTGAACATTAAATTATTAGAGATGCTGGGCACTTACTGCCAATCGATTGCCGAACAACATTTTTGCCTTGTCCTCCTCTTNGGAGTAATTTGAAAAATACATTGAAGTTACTCAAAGTTTGGTTTTTAAGGAAACTTTCATTGAATTATTATTGAACATTAAATTATTAGAGATGCTGGGCACTTACTGCCAATCGATTGCCGAACAACATTTTTGCCTTGTCCTCCTCTTGCGGCGACGTACGCTCTCCCGACGACGTCAACGGCTGGCGGCGATGTATTTGCAATTTCTGTTTGATAGCCTGCGGCAAAATGACATTGCGACTGGCCAATTTCATCTGCAACAACAAGTCCAGCCATGTCCATGTGACATTGTGGTACTCGAGCGTCGGTATGACCAGAGAGAAATCGGTTATGTCCTTGAAGTTCTTCTCCTTGTTGCCCTTGTAGGAGACGCGCACCGGCACCTCCGGAATTTTGATGTAAATGAAAAGCTTATTCTTTTCGGCGCGCTCCTTCATCTTCTCCACATCGTCCTTCTCGATTTTCACATAGAACTCCGAGTCCTTGGAGCTCTTCTTGCCCTTGGCGGATTTCTTTGGCGGTTTCGCCTGCACCGCCGACGAACCCGACGATCCCGATGAATTCTCCTCGATATCATCGACGGTGTCCGTTTCGGACGCGTCGCGATCGGGGAAGCAGAACTTAAGCATTGTACTGTAGAATTTCTTTGTAATCGCTATGGTAATGGGAGCCACATTGATTTCGAAATGCTCCTTAACCGAAATGCCACCAACGGGAGGTTTTTCGCGACAAAACACGCGAAGCACCCGTTTATGCGTGTCCACCGGCATGTCCTTTTGTATTTCGGTGGGCATTAAGACTTCACGGTAGATTTCGCGCGGTATCAAATTGTTCATTCGTATGTTGCCAAGCTCAAGCAAATGCTCGACGGAGTCATCGCTTTTGGACTTCTTCGTGTACAAAAAGGCGGAGAGTACCAGGTCGGCGATGCCGATTTGGCCGTCGGTTTCGGTGAGACGCCATTGGGCACGCTTGAAGCAGATCTCATTGGCCCTCACAATGGTCACCGATTTGTCAGAGCGCACCTAAAAAAGGCGAATTATAAAAAGGTATGCCTATTTTTGTCCGCTCTTGCTTACATTCGATATCTTGCTGAGCTGCGACAACTGGGTCTCCTTATAGCACAGTAGCATCATGTCAAGCTCCTCGCTCAATGTGTTTAACTCCTCCTTGCATTCGCGTATCTCCTTCTGCACATAGTCGTACTCCTTGCGCAATTCGCGTGTGTCCCCCTCCTCGATCCGCTCCTTGCTGATCAAATAGATGTCCTTCTCCAGCGAGCGGATCTTCATCAGCAGGCTGCGTATTGTTGTCTGCTTCTGTTGTATGGGGCGCTTCTGGTCTTCGGTGGAGTGCAATTGCAGTTCGAAACGCTTCAATGTCAGCTTTTCGAGGGCCTGCTTGCGTTGCGGCTCAACGTAGAGGAGCAAGTTATTGACGATATCCAAAATCATGGCGTACTGCAACGAGTTGGTGCACACATCCAAGTCGTGATGCATAAGCGTGAACGCGTCCACGGGGTCGTCGTGCTTCTCCCATGGCGACAGCGTCTCCTCAGATGGCGGCGGCGGCACTTCGGTGATGGTGTTCGGATCGATGGTGTCGCCGTAACTGACATAGAAGAATTCGCATTTACACCGTGACACGATGCGTTGCAATTGCACGGGCTGCCTTTCCCCGGAGTTCTCGCTGGAAGAAGCGCCCACAGTCTCGGAGACGACGCCGCCAACACTGCGACCACTGCCCACTAAATGCGGCAAATCAGGCAGATCATTGATGACCGTGTCATCTTTGTCCTAAATGATATTATAGAGGAGATCTGTCATTCAGTGACATATGGGAAACGAANAATATCTGCCATTCAGTGATATATAAGAAATGAACTCACCTGTATGTTATCCACTGTCAGCCANGAGATCTGTCATTCAGTGACATATGGGAAACGAACTCACCTGTATGTTATCCACTGTCAGCCACATGATCTCCTTCTCGAGCAGCGAATCGTTCTCACCCGCACTCACTGTGGCATAGTACTGCATGCACTCCAGTAGCCCCTTCCAGGTGGTCTTCGAGACCAGGGAACGGTCGCGCCACACCGCTCGATGCACGCGTTGCAGAATTTCCGCTTTGGCCGCACTGATGATCACATAGCCGGACGTCTCGCAGCCCTTCAGCAGCACCTGCGAGTTCACCAGCGAAATCGACCAATTCTCGTGAATGACATCGCCGGACGAACACGCCTGCAGCCCCTGCAGTTGCAGTTCGCGTGATTGAGTGCTCTGGTCGTCGCTGTACACGTTAAACTTGTGGTCGGCTTCGGCGATCAACTGTTGCAGCATAGCGGTGGCATGACTGGCCGGTTGCGGTTTCTTGATAGTCGTATTCGTGTTGGTAACTATAAAACCGGAAAAAAATTTACAAATCCGCTCACATCGTTTACTCAACGGGGTCTACTCACTGGGTAGGCCTTCATTGGTGGCATTCGATGCTAGCGTGATGGTGCTGTCGCTGCGTTTGTTCTTCATTAGAGTAGAGTTGCCCTCTTTGCGATAGCTCTTCACCGCCTCGGTGGAGAGGTTTTTCTTCAGCCTTTGAGCTTTCATGAATGAATCGAACAGCGCAAAGGCAACGTCGCGATTGTTCTTCGTCCACGCCCCCTTCAAGTCGTACACTACCAATTTGTGGGTGGGCGTGCTGGTTTTCGCCTTGTTGTCCTCCTCCGAGGTCTTCGTCTGCAGCAGGGCCTCACGACCGTACGACACCTTCGCCACGCTGAGGAAATAGAAACGCACTATCTTGAAGGCGTCCGCCGTATTGGCGGCAATGTTCTCCGAACTGGTGCCGATCTTCTCGGTGACAATGCTCTTCAGCCAGATTTCGGCATCGTTGAGTTCGCAATTCATGTACACGGTGGACCAGTCGGCGCGCGGCCGATGCTTGAGTCCATCATCGATGGGGCTCAACGAGAGGCAGTACTCGGAGCTGAACGAGACACGGCCGCCGTTCAGCTGGAAGCCCTTGTGCAAGGCGTGGGACATCCAGTAGAGCACCTGAAAACGATGCAGACTCATCTGCAGGTTGGCCTTCTTGTAGTGACGGCTCAGCTGCTTCTTGCGCGGCCGCACATTGTTGAACACCGGGCCGCGACGCGTGGGACGTGTCACACCCGACAATATCAGCTTCAGACTCTCGAACCAACGCAACGTGCTGCCGTACAACACCAGACTGGGTATGTCCACTTCAACCTCGTCGCCGGGCATCGGTTTCGTTTCGAACGATATCCAAATGTTCAGATTCAGGGATCGGAAAGCGCGAAACGAGTCGTGTACCTGATTGCTCGAGTACTCGGGCAACTTATTGGGGGCGCACGGCATTACGGCGTGATGATCGTTGGGATTGGCNTGAGTATTCGGGCAACTTATTGGGGGCGCATGGCATTACGGCGTGATGATCGTTGGGATTGGCCAAACATAGCCAGTTAAGCTTGAAGGTCAATTTCAAATTAGGGAAATGCAACAGGCGGCAATCATCGTAACGCGACGCTGTGCGCACCGTCACCTGCAACATGAGACACCAACATGGTCGAATGCTCGAACCGCAAACAAATTGTAACCACTCACATTGAGCTCCCCTTTGAACATGATTTTTGCGTTTGTCCACACAATGCCTGCATTATTCCAAGTCAGCTCCATTTCTTCGGTGGTGTTGTATGGATCCAGCGAGGCATGCAGCAGCACGGTGAACTGCTTGACAATCATTGTCAAGCGGCCGTGAAACAGCAGACGCATCTTGTCCCAGAAAGGCAGAGGCGGACTGGGATCTTTGGAGGGGGCCGAGATCTTCTCGAAACTCAAATTGCATTGTGCCATCACGGGCTCCCAGCACGGCCCGAAGGCGTAACTGCAGAACTCCAGGTCACAGTCGAAATCATGATAGAACTTCAACGTGGTCATGCTGCGCTGTACCACATCCGTGCCGAACGGCTCGCCCACCTCGATTGGCACGTCACGTTTCGCCCGCTTCGAGGCGGCCTGCTCGGCCCCACACAAAGTGCCGAACAAATTCATCGACTTCACATTGAACATGGGCTGTGGAAAGTCTCTGCGAAACAGAAGGACCTGATTAAGCCATGGTGTCTCATAACTTTCATGAGGAAACTCACCTNTAGAACGACCTGATTAAGCCATCGTGTCTCATAACTTTCATGAGGAAACTCACCTCAGCATGAACTTCCATTCGCTGCAGCTGACTTTGACACAGCGACACCACAGCGTGGTAAACTCGAGCCCTTCCTCCGGCCACGGACTCTCCGAGTCGATATCCCGTATGATACGTGTGACATTTTCGGTGCCGTGTATGGAGGGATCGGCCATGGCCATGATCTCCACATCGGTCATTATCCAGGCGAGAAGACGAGTGCGCACCGGGCCGCTTTCGCGAATCTTCTTCGAACGCTGTATGTATATTTCGGAGTTCTTGCGCACCAGATTCGCGTACAAACTCTCAATGGTGCCGGCCGGCACGAGCAGACGCTCTGAATAGCGTTCGGCTACCTTCTTGTCAAACAACGCTTTACGCTTGAGGCCCTCCAAATACTCGTCCACGAGCAGAACGTAATTATCACGCAACTTCACCTCGAACGGGTCATCGCTTATCTCCAATAGAAACTCTTTGATCTGGGCGAAATCGAGAGGTTGCATTAGGGGCAGGGATTAAATGGGATTGGCTAATGAAACTCACCTGTATAACCATATCACTTGGCAATGGGGAATTGGCGGTGAATGATTTCTTTTTGTATTTATGCACTAATTTCAACCACTTGAAATGGGAAACAAACTCATTTTGGACTGCATCATAGAAATCATGATCATACGGGAAGATGGCCTTAAACCATACACCAAGAACACTGTTTTTATATAATTGCTTTCAATAAGATACTATTGGGGGGCACACATACCTTAAAGGTCCCAATTGTCGTCACCCACACTTTGTTCATGGGCAATACGAAACCATCGAAATTTTGACGCGCATTCGTCAGCATATCCAATTGGTTGAGGGAATGCACGTCGATCTCCTTGATCGTGAATATGTGCTGATCGTCGATCTTGATGAAGACATTCTCCGCCGATATGTAACACCCGTCTTTGTAGCTGAATATCAGATTCTCGATGAACCACTGCATGGTGCGACGCTCGGACAGTTTGATCTCGAACAGAGTACTCCGTTCCGCCGACAACTCAATGACTAGTTGGCGTTTTGCCGTCGACGCACTGGCCTCGACCGAGGCATTCGACGGACCCTCAGACCCCGACGACGATCCGCTCGAGGCTGACGACGAGGAGATCGTCGACAGCTCCGTTTTCAGTTTCTTTATGTCGCGCGCCAACGTCAGCATATGCATGTGCAAATTGCAGTTCCACATGACTTCCGTGTTCACCGGTATGTAGACCGACACCTTGGCGCTCAGCTGATGCAGCTTTTCGTATTCGATGCGAATGTGTTTGCAATTGGCGAAGATGTCCGTGAAGTCGGTGAGGCACAACGACGACGCCGTCATCGAACGCATAATGGCCATTTGGAAATCGGACAAATCCAAATTGTAACTGCTGTTCGTGTGGCTGAGGCTGATCTCCGAGAAACTCAGCAGCATGCAGGCCTGATGCTGATTTATGAAATACGCCGTTACATCTTTCACGTTGGCCGACACAAACAGGCTGGACTCCAACGCCGATGAGTCGGAGCTTGAGCCGCCACTGCCAACCACCTGGGGTGTGACTATCTGATGGGATGCATGTGAGGATTCGGCAGCCAAACCGCCATACTGACGAACGCACAGCATTGATTTTGTTATGAATTCGGCCAGATTAACGCTGTATTCGGTGCGAAGCGTGTGCACAGAAACCTCCAGTTTGGTGGCATTCGCATACGAGCTTAGCTTGATCAGGCTGACGCCCAGGAAAAACGGCGAGCCCGGNGGAAACCTCCAGTTTGGTGGCATTCGCGTACGAGCTTAGCTTGATTAGGCTGACGCCCAGGAAAAACGGCGAGCCCGGCGAATGCGATTTCTTCAGATTGTTGGTGTCGTTTATGCAGTTGCCCAGCTTCCACCACAGCGACTCGATCATAAGCTCTGTGCTCCAGTGGCGCTGGTTGAACAGCAAGTTCAGCACATTGCTGCTGTACACCGAGGTGCGTTTCTCGTCTGTTTGGTCCAGCACCAAACGAGTGTGACTCACACTCATTGCCGCATTCTCTTCGTCCAGCTTCATTAGCAACGATACATTCCACAATTCCGCACAGCCTAAGGATCGGTGGGTAGGAAACCAATGAAAATCAACTCAAAACTAAACACTCGACACTCACCTTTTACTACAATCCGTTTCATCACCCACTCAAACAAACCATTACCGTTACCCTTTATGTTCGCCGAAGGTTGTGCCACTGCCTCACCCATGTCAAAGGGCTCCTCCTCCGCACCCTGAATAAAACTCTCCGGCATCGAACGCTGCCGGTGGGTCAGTAGCAGTGAACGCGTGTTGCTGCGCCTGCGTTTCATGAAGTTGTTGTGGTACCAATCGTAGATTTCGCTATGATTGTAGATTATTTGGAATGTCTTCAGTTTCACATACAAATTCAGGAAATCGTTTTCCAACTGTTACACGAAAACAAAAAAGGGTGAAATGGCGTACAACATTTTATGCGTGGTTATGGCACTCACTACTGAGTCAATGGAGAATGTCTCGATGAAAAGTAACTTTTCATACTTCGTGTCGATGTCCAAGTGTTGTAGCGAGACTTTGGTATACAATGTGGGCAAATTGGCGTTCTCGTTCAACGATTTCGAATTGAATTTCCCGGTAATCTGCGTAACGGACAAATTTCGTTCAAATCGGTCCACAGCAAGGTATAACACCGTCAATACTCACACTGAACAAATGCAATTTCGCACTGAAATCATTTTGGGTGTTCTCCTTGACCGCCGAGAACACAGCCGCCTTAATGATAAAATTGAAATTCTTTGGAATAATGGGGGCGATCTTTTGGTATGACTCGTTGTTGTAGGCTTGCGCTCGGTTGACCCCCATGGGCTGATGTGACAGCGGCGTTTCGGTGGCGGCAAAGGGACGTGTCCGTTGCTTGGCCTCACGCAAAAAATCATACAGCCCACCGTGTATCACCGATTTGGCATTATTCATGGCCAGCGATAATTTCTGCACGAAATGACGAAATCTTTTGTCAACAACTACACCGGCTACAGCACATACATACATCGACGGAGAGGGGTCCATGGGCAAACAGAGTGGCATCCAAGGCCACATCGAAACTAATTTCGCCCAAGCATGGACGTATCGTGTTGGAAATCTCCAGTGATTGCCGGCGTGTCGGACAATGCCTCAACATTTTCACCTGTCAGAACATACAGTAGGTAAAGGGGAGTCACGACAACACCAGCAACATATATACCTGAGCCTCGTTGAGCGCCACATTCACCAGCAGTGTCTTGGCGTTGTGCACGATGCTGCCGTCCAGATGTAGCTCCTTGGTGGTGGCGTGCATGAACCAGCCCGGCTCGAAGTCGTTGTTCATCAGAACGACGGAGATGTTGTTGATGTGCACGGCCATGAATTGGGCGAACGTCAATATGCTAGGCGGCACTTTGGCATGCCGGAAATCGGGCACACCTTTCGGCGACGACGACGACCGTTTCCATTTGTTGTGTTTTGACGAGACACCGGCTCCGTCTGTGCCGCCGCCTTCATCACTTGTTGCCGTGGCCGAGCCGTCGCTGACCCAACTTTGAAGATCTTTGTTGATGCGTATGTTGCGCACATAGATGGAGAGCAATTTGGTGACTTCGGTGTTGAAAAAGCTGCTGCGCAAGCATATCTCTTCGATTTGCTGCAAATATACCTAGGTAAGAGCAACCGTTGGTGCAGTCTGTCAGATTGACCGGTACGTACGATCGAGAAGCCGCTCTTGTTGACACCGACATTCTTCAGCGAAAAATATGGCAAATTGATGCGCCCGATGCGTACTTTGACTTTGAATTTCTTCACCAAGTACCAGCTAATGCACTTCGGCAGGATCCTAAGGTCAGTGCAGAGAAATTTTACTTTTGTTCGGCGTTGACGAATGGATTGGCACTTACCAATAGATTAGCAGGAATAATAAACATNTGTTGACGAATGGATTGGCTTACCAATAGATTAGCAGGAATAATAAACATCCAAATGTAATTAGTTGCAGTAACATCGCTTACCAATTCTCATTTCACAAAGTTTTCTTCCCTTATCAAAACATATAAAATATTCACAATCTAACTACAACTATAACAATTGATTGATTTGTACGAGCTATTTGAAACAGAAACACACAACAACAACAACAAATTAATAAAGTCAATACAGTCATACAACAAGAGCAATAGAGAAACATATGACAACATCCCAACAACGAACGAAGGTTCACAGAGGCACCGCAAAAGCACTCATTACAATTGGCGCTGTTCACACAAATTCACTCAGACGATGAACGTTACTTTGGCCACACTGACAGCCGATTGAAGCAAATTAAAAACGATAAATCAATAATTATCTTGCTTTGCTATTTATCAATAATTGATATTGCAAACCTTAAAATACCCCCGCTACAGATAAATGTAATTATATGAAATATTTTTGTTATTTCACGGGTTTTCTGGTGAGTTGTTAGAGACTGCAGCGTCACCTATCGCCTAAATATCTCATTATTACCACAGCTGTTTGGGCATGTCCAAATTAATAAAAATTTCTTCCAATTTCAACGAAAACGTTTATAAGCGGAATTGTGGAAACCGAGCAAAACCGGTTTTCAATTTTTTTCGTGTCGTTGTTTGGGCCACAATTGAGTCAGCCTATGTACACAAAGTAAGGTGTATGACTTTGACTTACATGGTAAATGCTTAAAATTGAAGTTTTTCAGGTAAAATTGTAAAAAATTACAAATTTTGTCGATTTGGTATCACCGTGGCGGACTACCATGCAGCTGATTCGAGTGAATTTGCGACATTTAACCGCCAGATGGCGTACGACTTTGTTTGACTGTGTGTGTGTCCGTGTGTGCGTGTTTTAGTTCATTTTTATTTTGTTGTTGGATATTTCTTTACTTTTTGCTTTTGCACTCAGATATTTAACATTCTTTGCATTCTTTTATATAGATTTAACAACAAAAACAATACACAATACTCGCGCACACACATATACACAGAAATTCCAACAAACCGATACAAATATTTCGCCCCTTTGGCCTACGGAAAAAGTATTAACTAAAAGTTTCATACACACCAACGTATATATCGATGAACGATTTTTGGTGTTTTTGCGTTGGTCTTGTTGGTTTTTTTTGAAATCGTAAAAGAAACCAGCCATTGGTGTCGGCGGGGAAAGAGTTGAGTTGGTAATTTTTGGTTGTTTTTTTTTATACATTTCCATTTCGTGTGAGCCTTTTAGTTAGCTCATTTCGATTCGATTTTGTGCAATAATATTACCGCATTTAATACAATCAGCTCTCCAGCAAGCGAGGCAAGCTAGCGGCAAGTTGCAAGTGATTTTTACTACAAATCCGAAAAATGTTCGAAAAACAGTAGTGCGTTCAAATAAATAAGAAATTCACACAAATACGAAAAGAAATCGCACACCGTAAAAAAAAGTGTAACAGAGAAGACACAACAACCTCTTTGTTATTTGTGGGCCCAAAACGTACACGGAGAATCTTAAACAAACGAGTTTGTAGTGCAAAACGAAATTTAAATGAAACATCACGGTGTAACATACATATAAGGAAAACCATAAATTTCATTGAATATTACAAACAGTGAGTGTCATTCTGGAATGCTCAGTGAGTGTACAAAAATATTTTATAAATAATACGAACGTATGATTTTGGTCGTTTGCCGTATTGTTGTTTATGTAAAGATCACCACCAGTGACTGTTGCGTGCGTTTCCAAAAAAACACAAAACAAATCAAAATACAAAAAAATACACAATACAACAATTAGGTGAGGAGAGCGCTGAGACAGCCGTTCATTATTGCACTATGCCAATAGGAACATGCACACATACGCTGTGCAGTGGTCGTAAATATTATAATAATATTAATAAATTTTTTCATAGTACCAAAACTATCATTACTCTCTCTCTCTCTCTCTCTCTCGCTCTCTCCTACGCTGGCTCTTTGTAACGCTTTGACGCCCACTCTCTGCTGAGCTGATTCACACAGGCAGTCACGCAAGCATATATGATAGTGCGTTCTTGTTGTTGGAGTGCCCACTACGCTGTGAATGTGATTGACGAAATTCCAATGCATTCTTGATGGCTCTCATAGTAAAGCTCTGCTGTATGCGCGAGCGCAATTTCGGTGGATAAAAATACATTGTGAATTACTGCTTTGAAAACGAATTGAACAAGAATTTTTCTTTACACACTCAAACAGCTGATATGATGTAAAATTCAGCGAGCAAAATATGTCAATGCGATAGTTAAATACATTCATTCACATAAATTATGCATAATCTCAATGAGCATAAGTAGTTGCACGTTTCAAATCGCAGTTCGTTGCATTAGACAACAACAACAATCTTATGATCTCCATACACAACAATTCCAACATANATAAGTAGTTGCACGTTTCAAATCGCAATTCGTTGCATTAGACAACAACAACAATATTATGATCTCCATACACAACAATTCCAACATAAAATGATTAAGAGCTCTTTCGAATTTGTTCNAAAATGATTAAGAGCTCTTTCGAATTTGTTCCACAAATTGAAATTAAATTCAATTGCCAAAGTCTATACAACACCTACATGGGTCTCCAAAATGAGAACTCACATACGGCAACACCCCTGAAACACCGGCTCTGAAATTCCAATCGGGTTGTGATATGGTGCCCTTCACCAGTCTACGAGGCAGGGTCTCTATGTACAGCCCGTTGCAACATTATTTCTGATTGGGCGTTCTCAAATATATTTAAGTACTTATTTGAATACATGCCTATTGCTAATACATGCATTTTTTCTTCTACAGCTGTAGCAGCATCATTTGCGAAATCATCGGTTCAGATTGTATGCACCTCCGCGGATACCATGGAATCGGCTTTGGATGTACTGTCACGTGCTGCTACAATGGTACAGGACAACACGAATGGTGAGTGTCAAATGCGAGAAAACCAATGTTTTGCTACACAAAAAGGAGATACTTCTTGCGATTGCCAAACAAATTGGTCCAATTGACTCAATGAGAAAACTACCAAAAATTAGAGTCAAGCTGGGAATGAACGTGCCAATAAGTGTAAAATGGCTCACTAACTCACCCTTTAATGTACCCATACATTGAATACAACACAAGAACGCGTCCCCAATTCGGTAACCAATGAGCTTTGAGTTTGGACATCTCCATCTACTTTCAATGTAACCCCAAAATGAAGAAAAGTGTTTCGATTTGGTAAATGCTTCAAAAATTCTCATACTGGACTTGTATGATGAATTATAGAACTTGTATGTAAAGTTGGCATCGCAACTTTTGGTGTCCGCAACGTTCGTGGAAAATCAAAATATCACAATAAATACATAATGCTGATTGCTTTCTGGTTATATTCTCTATACATGCCTTTTTATTCTATAACCATAT
>JXPZ01002176.1:0-10254 GCA_001014575.1 Themira minor
GTACGAACGTATATAAAGACGGTAGTCGGTCGGCGCTCTTCAAGTTTTAACAGTTACGCCACTGCTATTGATTTTACCCACTTTCTCTTTTTTTTCATCATACGGACATTATTTATGCGCTATTGGATAACAGCGATCATATGTTGTTGTATGTGCGCATCGATTACCTTTATGTGAAGATGTTGTTGTGCCACAACATTGTTGTTGTTTGTTTGTATACAGAATGCCTTCTAAAATATGTTTTTTGTCTCAAAAGTTGCATTTCACCTGTGCCACTGTCCAACTTTTGACATTGATTATGCTTTCGTTTTCGGGGATTTTCGTCAGCTCTTTTTCGACCGCTTTCTCTTTACATCATTCACATACACACAAAAACAAATTTATATAAAATTTGTTGTACATGTTTTCTCACATAATTTCATCATAAACCTTTAGTTGCGTGCATTGGTGAGGAAGGTGCTTTTGACCGGGCGCTCTCGTTCATGCTCTTTCACACNTGCATTGGTGAGGAAGGTGCTTTCGACCGGGCGCTCTCGTTCATGCTCTTTCACACGCACATGCTGGGCAATCTCGCGCCTCTTTGCTTGTGGTAGTGCATACAAATAGAAAACAAATATCATGCGATGTGTGGGGAGCTTTTCCCATTGGGCCGCCTGTGTTTTGTTGTTGGTTCTGACGAATGTTCATGCACTGAATCATAATGATTAGCCTATGTTCCCTTGAACTTGAATATATTCATATAAATATTTTCCGCGTTTCGCAAAGGGCAGCGCGCAAATGCGATCTCTTTTGTACATTGCCATAGAATAAACTTTAAATGTAAATACCGACGAAAAATAACTCAATTGCCCAAGAACGAACGAACGAACGAAGGAAAACAAAATTGAATTAAGAATGGAAATTGAAGAATGAAGTAGACGCGCCAACAAAACCCCCAATCAAAGATCAACAAGCACACAACAACATCGGCGCTTTCGGCTTTCGCGTTGGCCTCAGGTTGAGCATTCGTGGACGCTTTTTCAGCAGCACCGTGCTCGTTCGAAAGTTGAAGCTCAATTTAGTTTTCAGTCGGCTACGCAAACGTAGGGTTGTGGCGAGAGTGCAAGACACGTGTACAGGGCGTAAGGTTTTTGCGAAATCTCAATTTATTATATTGACGTGTACCTGTCTTTATTCTTTACAATGTTACTATACGACTTTTCCACTAACATTACCGCCTTTATTACAATTCCAGATTTGATTTNCTTTTTCATTAACATAATCGCCTTTATTACAATTCCAGATTTGATTTGAATATATTGCTTTATTACCAAAACCCAACTACATCAAAGAAAAAGTAACAAAATGTCAGCAAAGGCGATTAGCGAGGCCACGGGCAAGGATATCCTGAATCGTCACCTGAAAGGCCTTGGCACGGATTTGGCCGTCTGTCAATTCGCCACAGTCAACCAGCAAACCAATTGGTCGCAGCTGCTGCAAGACAATCCCTGGCTCTCGACCACCGTGAGTATATAAATTCAATGGCTCCACTAATTCTATTCAAAACTATTCCTCATTTACAATGCAAAAGCGAAAGGTTCATGTATGCGCATTCTGCGCTCTAAGATTCCAAGTACAATCGCCATAAATAACTAAATCTGGACAAATTTGCAAACAAAACAATAAAAACCCTCAATTCAAGGCAAATCAGTTCGTGAATCTGAAAAACGACTGCAAAAGTTCCAGGGATAGAGGGGCGATGCAGGGTCAACACAACGAATGTTCTTTTCTAACAATCGCAAGCCGCCAATAAGTAAACCGGCTGAATAATTCGTTTGTTAATTGAGTTTTCCATGGGTGAATTGTGTTTTTTTGTGTGTGTGTATTGACTTTGACAAAGCACCTATAAAACTCATTNTCTGTGTGTGTGTTGACTTTGACAAAGCACCTATNAGTTTTTTTTGTGTGTGTGTTGACTTTGACAAAGCACCTATAAAACTCATTGCTTCTAATCAGCATTCGTAAGCTTGCACCTGACCACTGGGTGCCAAAGACAAATTTATAACTCGGCCCATGTAATGAGCGCATATTCAATATTATGGGCGCACCATTGAAATTTTTGAAAATTCCCCCACCAAGTGTGAATACCTAGCAACAGATTAGTATAAATAAACAAAATGATTGTCCACAGTCAACACAAACTTCACGTCATAAGTCACGCAATGTATAATAGAGTCAATATGTCGACGTCACTATCTGCTCTCTCTGTCTGTCGCGATGCCGTTACTTTTGTTTACCTCAATTGAGAATCGCTCTGCGGTGACCAGCACATGTGAGGCGTGGGCCGGTACTCTCACGTTTGTTTTCTCATGTTTGTGTGAGGGGGACTATTCAAACTGCGATGCGTGTTGTTGTGTTACAAAGGTGAGGCTCGCTTTTGACAATCTCGAGATCAGAGTGTAATAGCTGTGTGTGTTAAGTTTTTGCTTTTTCAATTTTAATTTGCATTTGTGGCGTGTTTGAGTTTTTCAAATGACCTAGCGTTGTGAGAACATCGTACGATCTGAATCAGTGATGCTGATTAGTCAACAGTGTGGGCACATACACTGACACATAGATAGTCAATCACCTATTGACAACAGAAAAGAACATAAACTAGGTACGCGTTGGCCTTTTGTGGAAGTAAATTGCCCTGATTTGCCCCGATTAAGAATAATCACTTTGTTTGCCGTGGTTATCAACGCGGATGATAACGATGCACTGATATTTCATGTGAATACAATTTCATTGCTATTTTTATACAATTCCAGAAATTGGTCGTTAAGCCCGATCAGCTAATCAAACGACGCGGCAAACTTGGTTTGGTTGGGGTGAACAAGACGATCGAGGAGGTGCAGCAATGGGTCGATGCACGCATGAACAAGGAACAGAAGGTCGGCGGTGCCGTGGGCAAGCTGAGGAACTTCATTATCGAGCCATTTGTGCCACACACCGATGTATGTACCCCCCCATCAGAATAGACCCCACGATTTTCGTACTCATGTTCTGTGATTTTACAGGCCGAGGAGATGTACGTGTGCATATATTCGCATCGTACCGCCGACACCATACTGTTCTATCACCAGGGCGGTGTCGATATTGGCGATGTGGATGCCAAGGCTCTTAAATTGGACATTCCGATCAACAAGGAACTCACCATGGAAGACATTCGCACACATTTGCTCAAGGAAGTGAAGGGCGTCAAGAAGGAGCGCATTGCCACCTTCATCGACCTGTTGTACAAGACATTCGTGGACTTGTACTTCACGTACTTGGAGATCAATCCGTTGGTGGTGACGGACACCAAGATGTACATTCTGGATCTGGCCGCTAAGGTGGACTCCACCGCAGATTTCATCTGCCGCCCGAAGTGGGGTGACATCGAGTATCCCCCACCATTCGGACGCGATGCTTTCCCCGAGGAGGCGTACATCGCCGACCTGGATGCGAAGAGTGGAGCCTCCCTAAAGGTGNGTACATCGCCGATTTGGATGCGAAGAGTGGAGCCTCCCTAAAGGTGTGTATGCACGAAACGCACGGCCCGTTGAGCATTTCGCATTGACCACCTTCCTTGCTCTTTCAGTTGACCATCTTGAATAGGAACGNGCCGTTAAGCATTTCGCATTTACCACTTTCGTTTCAGTTGACCATCTTGAATAGGAACGGCCGNTTTCGTGGCTCTTTCAGTTGACCATCTTGAATAGGAACGGCCGCATTTGGACGATGGTTGCTGGTGGCGGTGCCAGTGTCATCTACTCGGACACCATCTGCGATTTGGGCGGCTCCTCGGAGCTGGCCAACTATGGCGAGTACAGTGGAGCCCCATCGGAGCAGCAGACCTACGAGTACGCCAAGACCATTCTCAATTTGATGACCTCGTCGCCGAAGCATCCCGACGGCAAGGTTCTGATCACCGGAGGCGGCATTGCCAATTTCACCAATGTGGCCGCCACCTTCCGCGGTAAGTTGACACANTCACCACTTTCGAAGTACCCATTGTAAGTTGTTGAATTGTTGTAGGCATNACACCATTTTGCCAGATCCCATTGTAAGTTGTTGAATTGTTGTAGGCATCATAACGGCTCTTAACGAGTTCCAACCGAAACTGGTGGAGCACAATGTGTCCATCTTTGTGCGCCGCGCCGGCCCCAACTACCAGGAGGGTTTGCGTAAAATGCGCGAATTCGGCAGCACTTTGGGCATTCCGTTGCATGTGTTCGGCCCCGAGACGCACATGACCTCGATTTGCGGCATGGCCTTGGGCAAGCGGCCGATCCCGCAAACCTCCAACGTGGAATTCTCCACGGCCAACTTTCTGCTGCCCGGCGGCCAGGCACAGGCCGAGCTGAAGTCCTCGACCAACGGGGGCGCAGATCTCACAGGTGAGTCGACGACGGCTGTGACAGTCCAAAAGTACATAGTTTAAAGTTTGCCCATTCATTGGAATTGTTATGAGTTATTGAAATCGAACTGTTTGAGTTGGTTATTGAATAGTCTATAGTAAAATAATACATACGCATATTAGTATTCGCGCATTGGTGTGAGCGCCGATGCGTTCATGGGCTTCCCCTTGAACTGGCCGCGCTTTGCGAATGGTGCGCTGGCACGAATGCGCTCGAATACGCCCTTGTACTTTACATTCTCGACTTGACTAATGAATTCATGTTTATATTATATATTTTTTTTATATTTTTGTATGTGCTCCTCTTGTTGTATGTAATTGGTACCACTGCTGCATCCAAAAATCCAAAACCTCAACCACCACCAACGACCCCAAAAAACCGCCATAACATTGTAAACATAAACGAATATCGAACATCGAACATCTAATGTGATTGTAATTGTTTTATGTGTCTATATTTTGTTGTTGTTGTTGTGTTCTCGTGACTCATCTGCGTTTTGTTGCGTTATGCGTGCGTTCGTTATTTGATTGACCACTGCGTGTATGCGTGTGTGTTTGCGTGTGTTTCAACGATTGCTCCATCACGAATCATAACACCCAATCCACCACCACCGCCACCACAACCACCATCATCACCAATATCAAATCCTGCCAAACTCATTGGGATCAAATTGAAACAAACCAAGTCAAAGGTATAGGTTCACCACAACAATCGATTAAACTACCACCTATCTCAGCAGATGATGCACAGGCTTTGAACGATGTGCACAAGAACATTGCCAACAATACCAGAAAATATTTCTCAGACACCACCAAAGCCATCGTTTGGGGCATGCAACAGCGAGCCGTCCAATCGATGCTCGATTTCGATTTCATCTGCAGGTGAGTCCCCAGTTCAGTACCAGTCGATTCGTGTGTAAATTCAGAATTTCCTTTATGGCATAGGCGTACCGAACCGTCTGTGGTGGCCATGGTGTACCCGTTCACCGGGGACCACAAGCAGAAGTACTACTGGGGCCACAAGGAGATCCTGCTGCCCGTGTACAAGCGCATGTCCGATGCCATCAACCGGCACAAGGACGTCGATGTGCTGGTGAACTTCGCGTCGCTGCGTTCGGCCTATGAGTCCACCCTCGAGGTGCTGGAGTATCCGCAAATCCGCACGGTGGCCATCATCGCCGAGGGCATACCCGAGAACATGACACGCAAACTGATTGTCGCAGCGAACGAGAAGGGAGTGGCCATCATTGGGCCGGCCACCGTGGGCGGTGTGAAGCCCGGCTGCTTCAAGATCGGCAACACCGGCGGCATGCTGGATAACATTCTGCATTCGAAGCTGTACCGGCCGGGCAGTGTGGCCTATGTGTCGCGCTCCGGTGGCATGTCCAACGAGCTGAACAACATCGTGTCGAAGGCCACCGACGGTGTGCTGGAGGGCATCGCAATCGGCGGCGACCGCTACCCGGGCACCACGTTCATGGATCACATCATGCGCTACCAAGCGGATCCCGAGGCCAAACTGATCATTCTGCTCGGCGAGGTCGGTGGCACCGAAGAGTACGAGGTGTGTGCCGCCCTCAAGGACGGACGCATCACCAAACCCCTGGTGGCCTGGTGCATCGGCACGTGTGCCGGTATGTTCACGTCGGAGGTGCAATTCGGCCATGCCGGCTCGTGTGCCAACTCGGACATGGAAACGGCCACGGCCAAGAACAAGGCTCTGCGTGCGGCCGGTGCCTACGTGCCCGAGTCGTTCGACTCGTTGGGCGACCTCATACAACAGGTGTACGTCGAGCTGGTGAGGTCGGGCCGCATTGTGCCCAAGGAGGAAGTGCCCCCACCCACAGTGCCAATGGACTACTCATGGGCCCGCGAACTGGGTCTCATCCGTAAGCCCGCCTCGTTCATGACCTCCATTTGCGATGAGCGCGGCCAAGAGCTGCTGTACGCCGGCATGCCGATCAGCGAGGTGCTCAACAAGGATGTGGGCATCGGCGGCGTCATCTCGCTGCTGTGGTTCCAGCGCTGCTTGCCCCCCTATGTGTGCAAGTTCTTCGAGATGTGCCTGATGGTGACGGCCGATCACGGGCCAGCAGTGTCGGGGGCTCACAACACGATTGTGTGTGCCCGTGCTGGCAAGGACTTGGTGTCGTCGGTCGTCAGCGGCCTGCTGACAATTGTAAGCCGTAATGCTATACTATGAGGTTGTTGTATAATGTTGTGGTGCTTTTCCANCACGATTGTAAGCCGTAATGCTATACTATAAGGTTGTTGTATAATGTTGTGGTGCTTTTCCAGGGTGATCGTTTCGGAGGAGCCTTGGACGGTGCTGCCCGTCAATTCTCGGAGGCCTACGACTCGAATCTCCATCCAATGGATTTCGTCAACCAAATGCGTAAGAAGGGCCAACTCATCATGGGCATCGGCCATCGTGTCAAATCGATCAACAATCCCGATGTGCGCGTGAAAATCATCAAGGAATTCGTGATGGACAACTTCCCGGCGTACCCGCTGCTCAAGTACGCCCTCGAGGTGGAGAAAATCACCACCAGCAAAAAGCCAAATCTGATCTTGAACGTGGACGGTGTGATTGCCACGTGTTTCGTCGATTTGTTGAGGAACTGCGGCTCGTTCACAAGGTGAGTTGTTTTTGGTGTTCACCGTTAAAAGCTTGTTGTTCTATGTCGAGCATTTGTGGCATTTCAGCGAGGAGGCTCAGGAGTACATCAACATTGGTGCCATAAATTCCTTGTTCGTGCTGGGCCGCAGCATAGGATTCATCGGCCATTACATGGATCAGAAGCGACTCAAGCAGGGCTTGTACCGCCATCCATGGGACGATATCTCCTACGTCATGCCCGAGCAGTTCAACTAAGCGGTGCGGGGCCGTAGCCGTCGAGCCGCAGTCGAAAAGTGTTACCACCTTCCCAGCACTTCCTCGAATCCTTATTGATATTTAGTAATACACAGCGAATCGGATCAGTCGTCGTCTAAACGTACTTGCACCCTTCCCCCGTGGCACATCCTCCTCTAAGGATGTACGAAACCTTTCATTCCTTTTCGGTTTAAATTCTTCTTCTTCGTTAAGCTTGCATTTATGATTTAGTCGCTCTTCGGATTATTTTCGTTTTTTTTTTCTTAATAATTCCAAAATTATTACCATATTCGAGACGTTGGAGTTGTACAAGTACAACGCATCCATATTTATGTTGTAATTTAAACGGGAATACTTAATTTATATCTAATAATGCACATTGAATTACAATACATATACGAGTAGGACCTAAAATATATACGCAACACGTTAGAGAATCACAGGAAATACAAATTTAGTTTTTTGTTACGACGCACAAAACTTTGATGAAGTTTGGAAACTGTTTGTAATACATGTGTGTATATCTTTGATAAGCATTTAAGATGGACGGGTAAATGGAATTTAACTTGTTGTTTATGAAACGTAATACGAAATGCACCATAGTGAGTTAACTCTGTTTCTTGGCACAATCATATTGCATGAAGATTAACCAATGGAAATGTTAATGTTAACTATATTGTATTTTATGTAAAATGGAGTTGAATAAAACGAAAACAAGTTCAGTTTGTTGTGGTTGTTCATTTTGTTCATATTGTTAGCGAGGCGGACATCGAGAGTTCGCACACAAACACATGGCCACCATAGATTGCGTTACAAAACTTTGATTTATAAACGAAAATAAATTACGACGACGACGACTACTACTACGACGAAAGCTCTGCGTTTAGCGTAATGCCATTTGTTAACTATTTATATACAGGTTGACTGGTTGGACTGTGAAGCAGCAGCTCCATTCTCTCATCTCATGTGTCTCATTTTACGTTCCATTTTGCGTTGTTTCTTCTCGCTCACTTCGGGCTCTTGGCTGGCGGCGTTGCGTTGCGCCAACCACGGCTGTATGACACTGCCCCACAGAATCCAAAAGGCTCGCACCGGCGCCAACAACAGCAAGTACCAAAAGTAGTTGGATATCAACGAGAGCAGCACAGAGCCTGCCGTCAATATGATCACATCCTTGACATGCCTACGAAACGAGCACAACAATGTTTATTACTTTGTACTGGTAGCGCAGCCCAAATATGGAACATACTCTGCAATGCCGCCTTCAAGGTTCAAATCGTTGCCGGAATCCAAAAGAGCTCCGCTGGCCGCATATTTGGTTCGTGCCATAAACACCATGAACTGGTAGCCTGCCCCCATAGCCAACGACGACAGAATCAGCATAATCTGTAATACATAAAGGGCTTTTAGTTCGCTGCTCTCGGAAATACCGTAGAAAACCAATACGCACCACAGTGACTTTTGTGATCTCGAAGAACACGACATTCAGCAATATTGACGCAGCAGCACTGCCCAAAGCCATGTTACGGTAAAAACTGAGGGTGGCCTTATTATCCTCGACGATTTGTTTGGCTCCTTTAGTGCCTTGTTTACCTTTTTGGGGCTAACAGAAAATTCATAAGTTTTGCATTTCGTAAGTTTATCAACCCACTTACCGCCATTTTGAGAGGTTTTTAATTTATTATTCGTGTTTTCAAGGGCTTTCCTTAATTTCCTCTTGCAAAATATAAAAACGGAGCCCAACAAAGTGAAATCTACCGAACACTATGACACGCGTCAACAAAGCCGAGCTGTCAGTTGAAAATGTTCGGCAACTTCAGGGACGTTCACACGGGCACATATTAAACAAATGCCTACTTTTAAATAAACCATGCTTAGTGCACAATTGTTTGCAAATTTAAACATGTTTAGTATTCTCCTCCGTTCTTTATATATAAAGACATTACAATATGAAAGAATCATCACTAAACTAATATTTTTTCTTGGCCCGCTTGACAAGCATGATGCAACCCTGTTTGTTTACCTTGACTGCGAAGCTAATCTATGCAGAGTTAAAGAAGTTTTGTTTATTTATCGAATTGTACCTTGTACCGGGCCAATTCGAGTCGCAACCACCTCATTCCGTAATTTGAAACTATCACATTTTCCCCAAGATGAACATGGACAAATGGGTGCAGCTTAACAATCAAGCGGCCGGCAGGGACAAAGTCGCCCGGTAAGTGTTTCGGCGTCAACGGTAAACAAGAAGTTTCTTATAAAAACAAACGAAACTTTACTAGCCTGATACAGTACCTTTCGCGGGCCATTTGGAACAACTTGGAGCGTGGGGATGTCAGTCCGGCCATGGCCGACAAGTTCAAGACCTTGGAGTACATATTAAGCACATTTCGAAAACGTAAGTGGTCTCTGGTAATATAAAGAAAGTCAAATTCTTTGACGTTCGTTTCTACGCAGTACTACGATTCGGAAAATGCCTGGATGTTTTCTATGCCTCACTGCGTACCATCCACTATCCGGACTTGACCATACGCGTCACNTACGCAGTACTACGATTTGGCAAATGCCTGGATGTTTTTTATGCCTCACTGCGTACCATCCACTATCCGGNTTTCGAAAACGTAAGTGGTCTCTGGTAATATAAAGAAAGTCAAATTCTTTGACGTTCGTTTCTACGCAGTACTACGATTCGGAAAATGCCTGGATGTTTTCTATGCCTCACTGCGTACCATCCACTATCCGGACTTGACCATACGCGTCACCTTGACTCTGGGCAAGATTTCGCAGGCGTTATTCTTGTTCGCCGATCATTTCATGTATTTGTCGCGCACCGGTCTTATCAGCGGCATTGACGCCAAGAAGTGGACCAAATTCTCCAACAAGTATTGGTTGTTCTCGATCATCATGAATCTGTGCCGCGATGTTTACGAAATATTCCGTCTACTGGATTTGCAACGAGCCA
>JXPZ01002183.1:0-11936 GCA_001014575.1 Themira minor
TCGAATCAAATATTTATCGAGTGTGAACGTGCGGTTGTGGGTTTTGATATTTGTTGTCAGAATGAGCAACTAAATTGTATATATAAATAACTTAATTACAAAAAATATTGTACACATAACACATTTACAAAAGGGTTAACTCAGAAAACAAAAATGAATGGCCAAAGGTCGATTGGGGGTTGCAGAAAATAGAAATTATGGTAAAAATGTTCAAATATGAAAATAAATTTCCACACACACACAAAATTCTTCCACTGAATGTATAAAATAGCATAATTAAATTATACAAAATCAATGGAACACTTCCCTACCAATTACTATACAATTTTTTATTAATTGCTGGCAATTTAAGCTTTACAGTTTCTCGCTTGACTTTGCTTGTTGGTGTTTTGGGACTAAATAATTAATGCTCCACCACACACCATCTACACCGCCAATGCAGGGCGCCCTTTTGAAATATATAGTTTTTTTTGCAGCTGAAGCTTTCTGGCCATAATCTCGATAGAATTCATTGAAATCTAAAAAAAAAACCATAAATTAAGCTTATAATTCGAAAATTGTATATATCCTTGGTATATGCTTGACCTCAAAACCTTCTTGTGAGACCTTTGCTGGTGCATTGAATTTGGAAGAATTTGAAGAAACATTACAGAAACAACAAGTATAATAGGGGAAATTGAAGAGAAAACCGAAAAAAAATAAGTTGTCTTGTCGCCGCACGTTTTCTATAATTGAAATAATCTCGTACACATGCATGCTGGCTAACTGGACCAGTGGCAGTGCTTGTGTGCCACAAGGACGTCCCTAGAACGGTTCGGATAACGAAAATTCAACAACATCGTTTTCACCATGCAGTTTGAGAGGGAGGGGAGTAGTGAGTGGGTGTGTAGCGTTGGCCAATCATTGAACTTATTTCGGAAATGTGCCATGCCACACCACACCACACCACACCACACTACAAAGTAAATCCAATCTTTGTAAGCCACGATTCGACATGATTCAAACACCCTCGTTTGTTCTGGTCGCTGCCATTTCCAGGGAACCAAACCAAATTACACTCAACCACTTGCATGTATTTGGAGCACTGATGACATCGAGTGGAGGAGAGTTGTTTGGTTGGGGGTGTGCAATGAAATTGCGGGGTATTGACATAATGAGACTTCTATGCTTGGTTGGTCGACGGCAAAGATAACGAAATGTGAGAAATCTGACTAATTGAAGTTGTAACCTCATTGAAACCACCGCAAATGGTAATTGAAAATTGTAAATAATCCTCGTATTGAATAGATAAAATCTCCCACATTACAGGCAATCATCAAATTATGAAGTAATGCTTGAGTGATTTCATAGATTTTGCGATTTTCAGATGTTGCTAGTCATGAGAAATGCAGTTGCATTTGAAGTGATTAGACGTTCAGTTAACTAATGAAATTATAAAAGCTGATTAACGATTTTCAGTGAAACCGAAAAGCAGCCGTGTGAGAGCTTAAGCCACTCACGTGTTTGCTTATTCGTGGAAATGGCGCGTTCTACTGACACATAGAACCTTCGACGGGTTTGGACATGGAAAACTTGTCATGTGAAACTTTTTGGTAAAGCAACCCAAGTCAAACAGCCGAAAGCAACCCAACTCAATCCGGCGTACAACCTTGACCTATAAGCGCGCTCACAGACCAGTTTATCATGTAAGTGTATAGCGTTGTGTGTTCGGATGGGAACAAGTGAAAAACCCGAAGGTTGATGACACTCCATGACATGTACTCAAGCAAATGAAAAGACTTTGGCCGAACGAAATGATAAAAATGAATAAAAAATACCCAAGCAAATTAGCACAAACGAAAAAACACATTAAAAAACAATTGAAAATGTCAGAAATTCAAACTTTTTTAAAAGTGTCTCACAAGCTGCACTGCAGAAGCCGTCAAACTGTCAATGGCAATGGCAGCTAGGCAACGCGCTTCGAGAGTGTTTGGCTGAGCGCAGCGGGATGACACTGCCGAAGAAGACATCAAAACTGGGGCCTCCAAGAATCGCGTCATGTTTGGCATGACACACTCAATCACTGCCACAGCCAGTGACACGCGAAATTTCATGGAGATACCACAAGGGATCATCGAGTGATTAGGAATTCGTTTGGAAAAGTTATATTTATAAATTGTTCAAAGTAGAATTTCGAAACTCCACCACATTATGAGACATGTCTACCCTTTATGTCCATATCTGTTTTTGTTGTTTTCGTCCTTGCAACTGCCAAACGCACGAACACTATGTCAAGCGAATTAGCATTCGAGTCGCCCCACCCTGAAAGCGTGCATCTGCCCCCAAATATTCTNCAAACGCACGAACACTATGTCAAGCGAATTAGCATTCGAGTCGCCCCACCCTGAAAGCGTGCATCTGCCCCCAAACATTCTGTTGAACAAACCGACACACACACACACACCACGACGCCAATATCGAAAACCGATGGTGACCGTTGCGCTGTCGTCGTTGAAAGTGATGGACCATAATTAATGCCTAATGGCCGTTGAAAATTGCATTGACTCAAATTATCGCTACAAAAGGGGAGACACACCATTTAATTATGCACAAAACCACAAACATTGTGGTTACGTTTCTTGCATGTCCGTGTGGGCTCTTTTCGGATGAAATTCTGATATTCCAAAAAACAAAAAAAACAAAAATGCAATTTGCACGCTTATGTGCTGACATACCTCGAGCTTGCACTGGGTTTGCGTTTCATTTCGTTTTTATATGTTAATTAAAAATGTATTGCAATTGAGTTGCTTTTGATGTTTGATGTGATGTGGGGCGTTTTTCCACGGCGGTGCTTCCCAATTTAATGAAAGGTAAATGTTGCTTTGTTCATTGCGGACAACTCCGGACACGGCCACGGCCACTCATTGTGCGAATGACATTATTTCTTCCATTTGACCGTCCGGACAGCCATTTAATTGAATTTCAGATTGCATCAACGTGGGGCTGAACACAATTACGATTGCTGCAAATGCAAAGCGCAACGGTGATTTTTATGGCATACTACACCGTAAAGTGCTGCGGGGAAGGGTGGCCAGAGACGTTTTCAAAAATGTAAAGCATAAAAGGACAATGCAATTAGTAATGATTGCTCGAAGAGTCGACAAACGGCTGGCGACGAAAGCCGGCAACGGAAGTGGATGTCTTTGGAATCGATTTGCGTAGGCGTTGCAATGGGAGTGTCACGAACCAGAGATATGCGAAATCGAAACAAGTGCGCGTGGCTTCCAACAAATACAGTCGCTGGCGAGTTCGAAGTGCCGCACCTATGTTATTTTTCCACATCATTTTGGGGTCATGCGAATTGAGACCGCATTATATAGTTTCCAATTTATACCGCACAACAAATTTCCCCACCCGCTTTGTCGGAATTTAATTGTTTGGGGTAACCCTATCTTTGGTGCCCATCAATTTGTTGACTCTGTGCCGGGTGAATGTGTTGTTTTAAATTAAATTAAAAGCTTTCGGGTTGTGTCTCTGGTCGTCGGCTTCCAATCTCGTCCGCCAACGCTCAGAGCCGCACACCTAAAAGTACATCCGTACAATCAAGGATCCTGAGTATGGTCCCTCTGCGGCAGCAGCCCGCCTCAAGTTCGAAGGTTACAATTTGACAACATCAACAATAATGGCGAAATTTGCAAATGCCTGAGAGCGCGAAGGGCAACGTCGCAACGGCACCGCAGAGCGCCGTTGTCATTGGCAAATGTTTATTTACACAAGACACGAAGCAGAACATTGTGTTGCTTCAATGGCAACATCATGGGGGTATTGTTTTAGTTTTAAGGAAATTTTGTGGAAAATCAACAAGGGACCAGCCACGTAGAACTTACGTAGGAATTTTCGCATAATTTTGCATTAACATTGAGCGTGAGAGCTCCCATTCGATTGGGGAAATTTTGGTTGTTTTCAAATATTTTTTCAGAGTACTTTTCATTACATTGCGAGTTTCTTTTGGACATTTTTGATGAACAGATTTGGGTGGCTTCGAAAACGTTCGATTGTTCCCGCATTTTCCGTCGGTCCTTCCGCCTGGGGCACCACACGAAACTCGCTCGAATTTGCGTTCGTACACCCACCAGTTCCGCCAGTCGTGTTCTCTTGTATTTCAGTTGCATGTTCTTTTTTCGTTGCCCATTGTTGTTGGCTTTGCGTTCTCATCTTCGTGCCGCACGCACTTCTCTCGCTCCCTCTTTAACGCCTGTTTCGTTATTTTGCTGGTGTTTGCAATTTGTTGTTTCGCCGCTGTGGGAATGCTTGACGTCGATTCGACGGTGTTCGCCCCGTTCCCCTGACCATGCCCCTGTTGGAGCGAGTTAATGATTTCTCTGGCTCTCACCCGGCACCGCTTTTTACGTAACCCTTTATTCGTTTGTGTATTTTACGGTCGTAAGATTAACATTCTATGGAAGGGAGGGCAGGAGCTGGAAGACTCCTTTTTTTTTGTCGAAAGAATGAACAAGTTTTCCACTTTAGGTATTTTTCTATTGTCGTTGTTGTTTGTTTGGTTTCTTGCTGCGTTTGTTTGTTTTTCCGTGCGGTTACAACTCATTGGTGTAGCATATCCTTGAACACCCTTGAGATTGAACTGAGGGTATTTTCCGTGTTGCCGTTCGAAAAGCTAATGAGTTACACCTTCAGGGAGCGCACGAGAACTATGCAGCACAGGAAACACAAAATGCTAGAATTGATCAGCGCCCCAGAGTGACATTGACGTAAGACGACACAAATTTGTCATAGATAGCAAATGAAAAGACATTATAGCAAAAATTTTGTTTTAGTAACAAAGGATATTGATTCTCTACAAAAAGTGTACTTTGTATGGCTCATCCGAAAATTCTATTGTTTTACACTTGTTAGAATGAGTCACATAAAATCTGAGCGAAAAAACGATAACAGCTCTAATGGGAATCCCCATAAAAAGTAAAAATTTTCACAAAAATTTGAATTTCGTCAATACCCAATACAGTGAAATTGAGCCGATTGGAAACAATTAAAATAGTACTTCACGCGACTTTAACCATAGAATAAGTAAAAATGCAACAATATAGTTCAAGTGACATTTTCGTATAGCTCCAAGCTAAAAACGGGAATGCAACAAAGTATAGGTCGAAATAAAGGAAATGCCACTTCCACAAACCGCAACAGTCGCTTATATGGCATACGGTAGTTTAATAGCTGTCTAGTAGAGCGATTCAATGACAAGATGTGTTAAATTTGGTTTGTCTGCGCCATTTTTAGAAGCGGTAGTCGGCTGACGATTGCATAAGAGACGAAGAATAGACGACACGAAAGAACCGGTCAGGCTTTTGCGTCGGTCTAGGCAGTTGCTTTCGCACGCTTCCCAGTAGAAGGGTGCGAGCCAAACAAATGTCGTACGAAAATTTGACAAACATTGTTTATATTTCCAACAAAAGGCACACACCTGAGGAGCCCAGTTGTGTTAGTAACAAAAGGGGAACACACACCAACTGGAAACTCAATCTGATAGCATTATTTGCTATTTGCCCGGCAAACAAACACGGACAAGTACAAAAATCAACACACAGAAAACCACAGAGCATTAATAACGAAGACAAAATGTCCATACACCAACTGGTGCCACTTGATGTTTACAAAAAATAAAAACCAAACACCGACACACCAGGAATTGGTATGCCAAGTACTTTGGAATGCCACCCGGCCAACTACGGAGGTGTACGGCATTCGAGTGGATTGCGAACGAAATAAGCCATTGGTGGAGGGCATATAATGTATATGTTGCATGTGCATGCGCATGCAAATTGCAAACGTTCAAACCACACCCCAAACTCAGACACGACAACATGGAAGGGAACAAAAAAATTCGGAGGGAGAAATGAGATTGGCAAATTGCTGAAATTCGTCGAAACACCGAAATGCACAATACGCCCATAAGCACGGAAAATCGATGAACGCATCGGCAACATAAAATAAAACGATATTACATATCGCCCACAGCGGGTCGTTAATAACAATTTTAATCCGGGCGCAGTGGGACAAACGCATTGAGTGTGACAATGTGCGTTTCGGGAGGGTCGCGTTGATGCGCCAATTTTCAATTGAATTGAATGACATGTCTAAGCAATAAATTAAAAGTTCGCTGATATGTGTGATTTTCAGTAGTTCCACCACAAATGGTCAGTGAAATAAAATAAAATCCATGACTAATTGCATTGCAAAATTGTTTTAAAAAAAAAAGCTCAATCTTTTATGCTGTCTGTCAGCCTGGCAAATCTGCGAATTTATGAGTGAAATCGCTGAATGGGAGAAAACATATTAAAATGAGCATTCAACCATGGTACGGCCTCCTCCTTTTGGCCACTGGGCACAATAGCGATGCATGAAATGGGATTATTCATATCCTATTATACCATAGGGAAACCAGAAAGGGTGTGAAATGAATTTTTCAATTTTATTAACGCTTCCAAGGTGTGGGAATTCCATGGCAGTTCAATTAAAATATTTTAAATTACAACATTCGATTGGAGCTTTCCAGCGAGTGAGAGATTGAGAAATCACAATTTTTTTTAAATTGTATGCTTGTATTTCACAAACATATTGCAGTGGTAAAATCAATAATAATCCGGAATACTAATGGAGAAGGTCAATTTGGATTGCATTTATTTATTAAGTAAACATTTTTATTTGAATTTTAATCGCATCTATTTTTGCTTCATCCGCTTTATGATTGAAAATTCACAACTCTCCACTATCATGACTTTGGGCATTGACTCTGCCCTACTCGTAAAAACTTGCATAACAAACATGTGAGTGCATAAAATCGCATATCACGTGACATAAACTTTATGAAGTCAGTCAAATGCTTTTCTCACAATCGTTAATGGTTTTAGTTTTTATTCGCTAAATAATTTTGATTTAAAAGAATTTTTATAACCATATTTTTGATGTGCTCTTTTTATGGATATTTTTGTCTTTGACTTTGTTTTTTTCCGTTGAATATTTAATGCCATCGCCGCTCAACAACGAGTGCAGTTCCGCGGGCGTCAAGCACACAACGAATGATGTGTGAAAATTTCGAAGAGCACGCGGAAGGAAACAACATGACTACGTGTAAATGTCCGTATGCAAATGCAGTCGTGAACCCTTGAGAAAGCCGGCCTGCAGCGTAATTTTTTCTGAAACGTAGCGACAACGACTGGCGGGCCAATGCAAAGCGAATACATGGCTTAAACTCTTATCGTCCATGATTTTCAGCATTATCGGCATCAATCATTGGGGTTGTGCTTTCAATTTAAAGTATGCGTTAATTGGTCTTTAATAATTAGTACCGCCACGTTTGTCATTGGCATAGCACAAATATGAAGCACGACTTATTAATTGTTGTGAATTTCTTCCGTTTTAAACGGAATTTCATCCGGCTATGGAAATTATTATGAGCATTCAATTAGGATCTCCTCATTTAAGCGATCTGCCTTTTGACTTATTCATCGTCGCTAAGCAGCAGCTCAATTGGGCCTTCTCCAAACAAACGCAGACATACATTTATGCAACTCTTAAGGGTGGATTGTCAACTGAGTGTGCCACCGAAAGGCCATGGAAAAACCCCCGCGGATGCCTACATAAGAATCCCATTAACCCATATCCGCGATGTAAAGACGAGAAGCCACGTTTTTAGGGTGTATCAACGACAGCCAACTAGATAAGCATCAAAAGCGACACACACACTCACAACATATCAGGCAGAGCGAAGGGCTTTGGTAAATCGATATTCCCTTGTTTAAAATTTATATTTACAAAGCCATTGTATCAATTGCTCAAATGGCAACATGGGGACACGAGGTCGTTGGGTGAGGATGGCAAGTGAGCGAGGAGACAGACAAGCGAAACGGGCGTGTGTGTGCGTGTGCCTTGCGAGGAAATCTGACGCCTCATGAAAATAATTCGTGCTCAAATTAGAGGAACCTATTGTTCCGAGCGCGCTCGCACCTACACAAAAACGCAGGCAATGTTCAAATTATTCCAACAAATATACAGTTCGCTTTAAAATTTCAACCGATTGTTGTAGTTTGAGTAAAATTTAAGTTTGTGAAAAAGCCATTAAAATAAATGGTTGTTAATGGGGACACCCATGCACACTTTTCTATGGGCGATGAACGTCAACTGTTTATGGGCAGGGCTTAAGGTTTGTCCACGTACCGGATTTGCAGTCCTGTGACCACATTAATTTCGTCACGGCACTCACATGGCTTCCTTCGTGCACGCATTACCACCAAGACGAGAGGCTTCCCACTGACAGGAAGGAAACAAGCCAGCAAGCAGGCAAATAATGAACAGTCGTTCAGCAGCCAGGAAACGCTTCTCTTCAATTTTACAAAATGGTGGGAACTTTTTGTTACACGTGTACAAAACTCGGCAGGGCTTGGCTCGGCCCGTGCCTGTGGTGTGAAGAGCAAAATATGGGGGTCAAGTGCTGCTGCTGCTGATAATGATGATGGTGGCAACGTGTGTGCCTTAATCCGGAAATTCTTGGAGCAAACGGCTTGCGTTGTTGTTGTTGATGATGATGAGAACTTGTGAAAACTTTGTGCACATACCTTTTTCAAGCGATTCGGATGCTGCAGCTGTTGAGTGGAGAGGCGACGGCCTGATATGTTCGAGGGTGTTAATGAGATTTTAAATGAAATACAGCAACAACGTGCGCATAAATAATTAATCATTATTTTTGCAGAGTTGCGGGAACAACAACAGCAACATCCGGGTTGTCTCCAAGAGCCCCAACCGCCCCCCATTTATTGGCCCTGGTAATTTCTTTTCTAATTTGATACCGAGGCCCGAGATGAAAGTGCTTTAGATTTACTGCCAACCAGCACATCGTAAATTCAGCAAGCATTTAAGACCAGCAAATTTTCGTGCCACATGGGATCCGTCTCTCGTCAGAAGCTCATGAAATCGCTCAAGACAAATCGCCAAAGGATCACATGCAATACCAATAGAATTCGACTTCGCCCCATTGGTTTGTGTATTGAATTTGGTGGTGTGCTTCTATTGAATATCCCCATTGTAGACCATAGAAAATTTCGATCGATTGTTGTAGACCGGATGTGGCCAGCCCCGCACAATGTCGAACGGACAATGACGGGTGGGCTTACACAGCGATGGCGCAACATGGTGCTGCATGCCCCCTTAGCAGACTGTCTTTACAATGTATACGTAATTCGACTATCGCCGACACAATATGAGGCTGCGGGGGTGTGTGTATGTCATCAGTTATTATCCTTCTGCTTCTATTTGGACAGAGTCGCCTGTCAACAACTTTATTATTCTTCGTTCCACAAATGCACTCCCACTACTGTTAGCAGCAAGCTAAGTAGGGGCAGTTATTGCCGTCGCTATTTCTGTTTACTTTGATGTATTTTAAGACATTTCCTACGGGTTCCGGTTAGATTTAATAAAGCTCACCAGTGGAAAGAAAAATCCCTCCCGTTGTGGTGCCCAGCACACATTCGCCCACGAATCCTGCAACATGAATGATGATGCAAGTATAGTTGTTTAAAGAGCACAGAACCAGTGGCAGGAAGCGGTTTTGCGACGTCTTTGGCAATGCTTTTACGCATTGCACTTTATTGTAAAATGTCAATGAATTTCGCTTCTCATGTTCAGTAATTACATTAATCCGAAATTCCTGACGTAATTAGTTGTGACAAATTAAAACTAGAAAGTTGAAATCGCCAATACCTTATCTATTAGACGTTATCAATTTATTTAAGGCATATCAATATGGTATTACTATTAAATGACTAAGCATTGGAGTCACATATATGAAATGGCAAACTTTTCAATTTCGAAATTTCTCTGCAGCCTTTATTATATTTGCACACAATTTAATGTCAGCCACTGTGGGAGTCAGCCAACCAGAAGCACTACGGGAAATTTCCAAGAGTTTGTTCCAATCAAAGTTTTCGAAGAACGGAAGAGGAATCCTACAAAAAACGTATTTTATAGAGAGTCATAGTAGCAGAGACTGCAAGACGGCACGCCGGAGAGAGGAAGATGCGTTCGAGAAAAGTTTCTCTTTAATTGTTATAAAACGTTAGTATTTGGGGGGTGGAAATGTGTTTGCGAAAGATTGTGGGCGATACGCTATTATCTTTTAAAACTGGCAGACAAGAAAGACATTTTTTCGGGGTTAGTAAAAGGTTTGCCCGGGAAAAACGAGCCAGCTAAAATCGCATGACAATTTAAAGGGAAACATTTGGGCAACTAACGCAACCACAATATTGGATTTTCTTTCGAAAAATTCATATTGACTTTAAGAGATTTCGTATTATTGAACACACATTATATATAAGTGATCAAAAATGATTTGTAAAATACGCTCAAATTCATTAAAATTCAGTCACAAGCCTTTTGCCAACGCTGCCGGACCAATTCGAAACGCATACAAAGGGCCTTTTCTAAAATAGCCTTCGGTTGTTGTTGTTTCGGGGGTTGACTTGTTTGTTTGTTTGTATTTTTAGCTCATGTCCTTTCGCATAAATCACATGTGGGCGCAAGGAGGTGGCAAAGCGACGCAACCCCAGCCGAGCGAAAGCACTTAAAATGTGAAATTACACAGTAGCTACTTGTGTATGGGTGGTGTTTAAATAGTAAAAAAAAAATATTATGTAGGTCGGTTGCGTGTTTTCGGTGTGTTCGTTTTTGCGTTGCCTTCAGTTGAAAAATCAATTGAAAACTATTTGAAAACCCCAGGGCGTTGCCATGAAATTCGGTTTCAATAATTTCGTTGTTGTTGTCAACATGAATTATGACATTTGGAGCCAACATTCGTTGTTGTCGGCCATTGCGGTGAATTGCAATGCAATTTTAATGAGACATCACATTTAATCGATTTTGCACAGGGCACCGATGCAAACGACTGCGTTGAGTAGTGGTAATTTTCTTGAGAGCGTATTTTGTGAGCGCCGCTATTTATATGCAAAGTTCCGGACTGTTTGGGGGAAAGTTCCGCTCGCCCAGAATAATGGCAGTGCTGATGACGTCCTTTAATAAATTCCGTGATGCCGAACGGAAGTGGCACACACAGCGACCGAGATGCCCGAGCAAACTCGATGAAATATGCGTAGTGCCAGGCGGCCAGCCAAGCATGTACTCGCATAGAATGGAAGGCCGGCAAAATGTACTTTTCGTGAATTTTTAATTAAATTCCATGTAGCAAACGCTGAAACGAGCAAAGTTGCCGATGCGACCTAAAAATACTCATACAAAATTATCCAGCTGATAGACAAACTTAAATGAGTTTCAAAAGTCCAAAAACAATTGGGTGAATTTTTAGCTCAAACATTTTTGATTGCTAATAAATTTCCACACGCAGCCTTTCTGCACGGCTCTGCTAATAAATCGCAGTGAATTGTTACGCTTGAATGACTGAACCTCTGTTTACGGCAAAAGAGTTGAAGGCTGGTTTTCTTTCTGTTGCCGTTTATTGCTGTAGTGAGAGTGGATTCGACACACAGCCAGATTAAGACGTCAATTCATGAGAGTTTTTTTTGGTATGCTTTTTGATTTCTGTATGGCTGCCTGGCCGAGCTCAGTGGCTGCTGGCTGTTGGCGAACCCTTTGCCGAACTTCTTTTGTGTTTTCGTGTTGAACTGTATCCGCCTAAAAAAGGCATTTCCAATAAATTGATTTACGACACATCCCCAACACACGTCGCTCTGCTAACTGGTCCACATCGGCAAACGGCACCACGAGAAATCTAGCTCAACGATTTCGTTTGGGGCTTTCGATTGTCGATGTCAATTTGATGGAGTAGCGTAACGGAATGGTGGTACGAGTCATCGTTAAGGGGCTTAGCACACACACAGACCAGTGAGATTGAAAATTGTGAAAGTGAAATGAATACGGTTTTTCTTGAAACTCGG
>JXPZ01002202.1:0-17153 GCA_001014575.1 Themira minor
GATAAACGTCACCATCCCGGACCAATGTCCTAAATGTGGAGGTGGTCCGCACGACATTGCTCATATTTTCAACTGCCCGGCAAAACCCACCCCCCTCGATCCCAGCTGCCTATGGACAGCCCCCATATTGGTGGCCCAATTCCTGCAGCTGGCAACAGAACCACAAGANTCGATCCCAGCTGCCTATGGACAGCCCCCATATTGGTGGCCCAATTCCTGCAACTGGCAACAGAACCACAAGAGCTAGATGAAACTAGCTAACACTTTTGTACAACATTTTCCAGGGTCCGCTGCTACAACAACAACAACGACCAATTGCATGTTCTGGCTATGATTGCTTATGACCTAACCACAATCACGTTAGGCTCACAGGAACTCTACGCATTTAAAGTCCTTAATGCTCGTCCTTCCCTCTTCAATTGTCAAAAAAGACACTGTAAGGCGCAAATTCTACACTACATCCGTGATCATCATTAGTTATATAGATTCTATTAACAAATTCCTCACTGACTTTCTTCGATTTGAAAACACAATGTCGATCACATGCAAACAATAAGGCAAAGAAACAGATGCCTTAGATACGTAGAATAAGATACAAAGAAAAAAACATAACGGAGAGAGCAATTTTTCCTTTGAAAATACAATACAAATAAAATATAAACTAAAACATCTGTCAAAACTCATTAGGCGACAGTTTCTGAAAAAACCATATAATGGCATCGTTTTTTTGAGAGAGTTGCCACCCAGAGATAAAAAAATACTTTCACATGCACACCAAAGTTCGCTGCTATATAATTATCCTAAATATTACAATATGGTTTCAGTCTATTTATATTAAACCAATTTTGTTTATTAATCTACTATCACATCACTTATATAACTCTATTCATGAACAATTTTTGAGATTTAACTTATTTGAATTATTGCAAACAACGGATTTTATACATAAACACTCAGAACAAAGGTTTGCTAATTGATGGAAAAGATAGGAAAAACCCCCCGTTTTAAACAAAATTGAGAAAAAAATTGTATAAATAATTATACTTCGCTAGATCTATAAGTAATGCGAAATTAGAATTTCAAAATTTTCAATATAGTCTTGACTGTACATCTCGGGTAGGTGAGAGGTAGGATGCCTACAAGACAGTCTATAAATAGTTTTTAAGTTATTATTCTGAATCACCTGTAGCTTTTTTTGTGTGCAAATGTAACAACTCCACCAACTTACCACTTATATCTGTCCAATCTTGACTTATGGATGTCAAGTGTGGTTCCAGATCATTCAAGTGTTAATAATTTGAAAGCTTTATACAATCTTAAAAAAGGGTGCTCACTACTCACCGAGAATTTAAAACGCATGGTAAAACATCTGTGTGTTCTTACATATAATCGCGACCGTCCCTTCCAACTCACTCTTCCAAAAACTAATATGATTCAGAGTGCATACTAATAAAGAATGTAAAAGTGACTGTATGACACCCGAATAATTCTCCGGTATTTGTAAAATTTACTCTTGGTACGATCACAGAACGAATAATACAGTCCAGAGTCCAGCCTGCGTCGTCAATCGAAATGCTTCTTACCCTGAATCCGCAAATTTTATTTCCCGATAAGCTGTCTAAGCGATAACCCACCGACCTATCTCGGTATAACGATTGTGAAAACGAAAGGCAAAAACCAGTTTAGTCCTTCTTTTTTTCGCTTGATATCACTTTTTGATGTTTTTGATTATTAGAAACATTTACTTCTTATTACAAAATTTATAAAATATTTTAGGTACAAAAAAATCTTTTGAAAATAAGAAATAACAAAAATAATGCTAAAAAATATAATAAAATTTTTTTTTTTAATTAATAAAACTTTGACTTATGGGAAATCCAAATGGGCAGATATTAGAATTATAGTATAGTAGTTGTTATGAACATATATATGTATTTTATTAATTGGGAAAACTCACAAGCACACATTCTTGCATAAGAGTGCAGAGAATAATTGTGAGCAAATTATTAAAAACATGTTTACCACCACCACCGAGGCCAACAGCACTATCCAGAGAAAATTAAAAAGAGAACAACTGAATGAGAGCACAGTTCTCAGGCAAAGCTAATTTTGTTCCTATGATCTGAGCACGAGCCAGTACAGCACGTAACTTAACAAAACGGAAAGTATGGTGTGAGGGAGCGAGGGGACAGATTCATTATCTGTCGCAATCTGCTAAGAGCTCTTTGAAAAAGATGATAAATGCGATTTGTACAGAGCAAGCAACGAATGAAATGTAAAGAGAAAAATAAAAATCACAAAAACACCCTTGTGTCTAGGTTCAAGTGGTACCCATTGTTACCTAGGCGAAATTGTAGCTTGAGGGTAAACGAAAATTTGTCTATATAATATCTGCTTTGTGGTACTATACAATCAAAGTGGTTAAGTTAATTCTTGTATATATTTTACACTTATAACATAGTGATTTACTTATTTCGATGTACTTTAACCTTTATCCCTTCAAATCTCAGCGACTCTGCATTGTTTGTTAGTTGCAATTACTCAAAAAGTTATAAATGCAATTTGTATACAATAATTTTGTTCAAGAAGGGACAATAAAATAATGCGGTTTGGGATATGGTTCTGAATATATACAATTTTAATAGCAATTAATTTATGATTAGATAAATTGTATAAAATGAATACTACCATATTATACAAAATGAAGAATTTTTTGGTGAGTTGCTATCTTACAATACTGTCGAAATATTATCTTTAAATAATCGTGTTTAACTTTTACCGATTTATAAAATTTTTCGTTGCGATAATTGTACTAAAATCGTCTTTGTAGATGTTTCCCCAATGAGGTATTTTTTTAGTTGTTATAGGGGAAATAAGTTTATTTATATGTACATACATGCAAAATTGCCTGCAGTATTTTCGTTGTAGTTTTAGCTATTTTCCTTTCTTTTTAAGATGACTGGGTTTTCTACAATTTCTTAATTCATGGTTGTCTCATTTCCAATTCGAACTTCGCTATTTTAATATGAAATTATACTGCAGGAAAGGGTCATCAATCATATCTTTTAAGCAATAATGGACACTTGTGTATTTTAAATGTATCCTCAAACTCGGAACGTCATATAGTGTCAACCAGTGCAATATTTGGAATTTGAAATAACTAACTGAAAAACGTGGAACGACAACAATGACAATGTCTAGGTTTTAGCAGAGAATTGTTCGATGGGAAATTGAATTTTACAGTTGTGAAATAATAGCACCAGTAAATATGTGAAATGTTTTTAAATAAAATTATAAACATAATAACACCTATTGGCCTAAGGACTTTGACCGATTTCGGCTGGACTGTTGCTTTCCATTTTTCATATATATTCCTTCCTTTATACAGAGCGGGAAGCATAAAGTTTTTCTTTATAGAATAAATTGTTGTTCGTCAGCCCTTGTTAAGGAGTAATAAATGTGCCAATATAGTAAAATTGTAATTAAACTTTTTTCAGGGGTGTAAGTATAATTTTAGTTAACTTCTGACTATAGTTATTCTATGTTAAGAAAGTTCTGATGGGAAAATGTATACGGTTGCATGGAGGGCATCAAAGCATCGGGCAAGGCGATGATAACGCTTTTACTTGTTTTTATCTTTATGTAACTACACATAATAAAATAGACAATTTATTTAATTTTAAATTTAACTATTTTAGTAATGTTTTTTTTTTTTATTTGATTTTTAGGTAAAGTGCAAATTAAACATTTTCATTCAAATATAAACTGCAAGTGGTGGCCTTTTGAAATGAATACATCTTATTACTCCTACACACCAATATTAACATCTCAACAACTTGATTCGCCCAGTCCTGAAAACTGTTCTCCACTATTGGTAGAATATTGTAATGGTTTATCTTCCAAAGAAAATTGTGAGAACTATTTCGGTATAACAACAACTCAACAATCATTCATGGATGAGGCTTCAAATGATTTCAACAATCAACAAATTTTGAATGCAAGTTCATTATTCAAAGTTTGTGCAGGGTGTGGAGGTGAGTTTCAACAATTTTAAAATTTACTTATTTGCAGCATCGTTTAGATAAGTCTTAAATATGACCTACAATAGTGAATATTCTGTACAATTGGAGATGAGGTCATTACATTTAGGATTAATTAGTTATATACACTTGTCCTCTTAATATTTAAAAACTGTTCGAGCGTACGTTTGCATCCAAGAAGGATTGTCCCGGCAAGATAGACAGGTCTGTTGAATTACGTTTCTGTGAAGTTAAGAGCGGCTAGTTGTTTTGGTTCACGACTTCTTGCCATTTTAATGTTTTATCACCCGGGCGATGTGGCTGATAAATGGATTTTTATGCTAAGAGTGCATGGTTTTGTATATTTGGTACGCACTACACGAGTATTTTAAACGTGTTACGTGTGTTACGCTGAAGTCCACAGATCAGGCGTCGAAAAAATAATCTCTCGCAAACACATCTTTTAAAATTTTTATAATGATAGAAACCAAACCCTTCTTAATAAACAAACAGAGTACAATTTCTCAATGTAAGGAATACCTATATTAACATTAAACCATCCATGCACGAATTTTTTAACTTTATTATGACATTTAGAGAGCAGAAATAAGCGGAAAGGGCAACGAATACGACATGTTGACCATGTAGACCAATAGCGACCAATAACTATTCTATTAAAAACATAAAAATAATAACCACCTATAACATTTCAACTCTAAATNTATTTTATTAAAAACATAAAAATAATAACCACCTATAACATTTCAACTCTAAATCAAAATTAAATTAACACAAATTTGTATACTCCGTTTTTTCAGAAAAAATAAATGACAGATATCTATTGTATGCTTTAGAGCGATACTGGCATAATTCCTGTTTAAAATGTCATTGTTGTGGGGCTATGTTAGCTGACGTAGGATCTAGTTGTTTTACAAGGCGTGGATTGATATTGTGCAGAAAAGATTACTCAAGGTAAGGTGTAATTCATCAAACTATTCTTTTCCGAAGTTTGTTCGAGAAAAATTTATATTTTATTACATAGATATATTGTAGTTTTAAAAATAGCTGTAAAAAAAGACTTCCTTTTTTTGTGTATCTATGTATGTAAAGCTTTACGCTAGTTTTACAAATAAACCAACATACACTTCAACAGAATATTTGCGGAAATTAATACCTGCAATTCATATGCAAGATAGATTCCAATTAGAGAAAAGAAAACACAAGGGGAGTTTTGTTACCCTTTAATAGGAAAAGTGGATTTTGTCTACAAAATGGCAGAAGAAGAACGCTATTCCCAACATTGACGTACTAAGTTAGTATTACTAACATTTATACACCAAAGTATATATATGAACAAATTTACCATGACTCACTCTAACTTTGAATTGATATAAATTAAAATTTTAAATATTACATTCTCTAATTTAAACAGTATGTTTGGTTGTTCTGGAGTGTGTTCTGGGTGTGGAGAGACTATTCCCCCAAATGAGTTAGTGGCTAGAACTATTCCTGGAATACATACAGTTGATATTCAAAATCCTCAAAAACAAATCTTTAATTCAGTTTTTCATTTGAAATGCTTTACCTGCACAAAATGTGGATCCAATTTACAACCCGGCGATAGGTAAGTTTAAAAGTAATTTGAATGATTAAGCCGATATAATAATATTGTGATATTTTTGCCCAAAAACTATTATAATTAAAAACTCCAAAATCAGATATATGTACTGAATTCAATATTTAAAAGGGACTTGTTCAGCAATTATCATTACTTTTTGTTTGTTTTAGTTTGCCTTAGAACAGACAGACGGACATCGAGAAATTAACTGAGGAGCTGATGCTGATTTACATGTACCATGTTTGAATTGTTTCTGAACAACTCTGCTTACTATTGTACTGATCATAATCAGCATATATCCAACATATAAGAACATTTTGAAATTCTGCTATATCGGTCCAAGGGTTTTTGGTACCTTTTAAACAAACACAATTTTTGACCCACCTAAAAATGTTGTATAGTTGATCAAGGGCGAATATTTTTAGAACATACACTAGTGTGTATTATTGAAACTTACCGCATTTGGACCGGATGCGCCTAGAAGTTCTTGTTGCTCCCATATATATATAAATATCATAAAATGGTTTTTATAATTTCTAATTGTGGCTATGAATGATACGGGTTTATTGAACATAAGATTTGTATACGGCCCGAAGGAAGGTATCAAATCAAAGGCCAGAAAAATTACTTATAGTGGTCACCGTTAGGTTTTCTGATAAATCCTTAAATCTTTCTATAATTACTAACCCTAAAAAATATTAGTTATAATGTTTCAGTTGAGAAGTAATTATTTAAGGTAAACTCTGTAAATATACAATATTGGTAACAAAACGCAAATAGTAATGTGAGTTCAATATTATACAATTCAAAGTTGTTAAAATAATATACATTACAAAAATTCAAATACAAACAATATAATATACAAAAATTCATCTGAATGCTAAATTTTCATAAATGCTATATATTTTCAGGTATGCAATGCTAGGTGCGAGTCTGGTATGTGAACAAGATTGGCAAAAACTTTTTAAAAGCTCACCAACAAATAACACTACAATCTCATCAAGAAAAGGGAAAGTTGGAAGGCCAAGGAGGACGAAAGAATAAAACTTTTCTTGTGTATCTATTTAATATTTATCAATATATATAACAAATTCTTATTACAATAAACTATTCAAAATAAAAATTTAAATAATGTACTATAAGGACAATTAAAAATTGTCGTATTATTGATTTTAATAGCATTCTAAATAAGTCAGCGATTTAACACAAGTAAATATAAATCTACAAAGCTTAAAAACTGATATTTATGGACTTTTTAATTATAAACTGCCAACATCTACCTACAATTCAATATATCAGACACGACGTGAAAACAGATAAAACGCCCAAACGAGGAGATACATTTTACGAGCTAAACAGTTTTCGAACCTTTTGAATGTGTATGCATTAATAAACCAGGGCATCCCTTTTGAATTGATTTCTTCTGTGTCTCATAGAAAAAATATTTTGCAAGATTATTTCTAAATAACTGTCATAATTTTGCTGACAATCAATATACCCGTCTTGCTGTATTTCGCATATGGAAGCTCCGAATGAAAAAATTAGTAATGTTGGATATATAAATGTTCTGATTGAACCTAAAGTATAAAACACACATAACAAATTTTTTTTCAATCGTATGTGTATATATTAGTGATTATAAATGATAAAAAATAATCTTATTACAATATTTCCTAAGTAATAGTAATATATTTTTCAACTAAACGAACTGACGAGTTTTTAAAAACTCCAACATTTCTTGAACATTGCCATTTACATGTGATTGAGAAATTTGCTGAGAATTAATGTTTTGTAAATTTACAGGTCCGTGAAGCTGTGATTGAGTTCCAAATCCTAGTAATATTTGTATAGGTTAAAAACTTTGAAAATAACAATGTTAAGCTAAAGTATTTACCTCTAATATTTTGTGGTTGTGACAAATGTTGTAAAAACATATCTTGTTGTGGAGATGGATGGACAGTTTGTTGCTGTGGAAAAACAGAAAACTGCCTTAAGGAAAGTATAGCGGGATCCATGGCGGTCCAGTCGTTGTTGCTGAATCCTATTCAAGCAAATTATATATTTTAAAAACAATTATTTAATAATATTTTGAACACAGTTGTATTTGCCTTTATGATTTTGATGAAGTTGGGAATCATTTGCGGTCACTTGTGGTTGTTCATACATTGTTTGATTCCAAGAATTAGACATTTGTGGCTGATGTTGGGAAAACTGACCTATATTTCCTGGGGAATTCGACAACTCCATGAAAGGCAGCATTTTACTAGTTTGTGAACGTTGGACACCAACTCCAAATGTATTGACGTGGTTAAATCCAGGTGGTGGCATTCGTGGGCGATGCATACTGTCTATGAATTGATTGTGTGGAATTGGTTGATGTTGTAACACTTTAGAAGTCATCACATTTGCACTGTTTCCAGCAATTGTGGTTGTATTTTGTTTTTGTAATAGTTCATTTTCCATTAACTCCGCTAATGCCTTCTGCGTTTCGATAAATGGATCGAATCCTGAAATAGGCAAGACATACAATTAATAATCTTTTTATACTATTATGTGAGGTCTATAATAAATTGTGTTGTGTTATGTTGTGTTACATAGGTTATATATTGTAAACACAAATGGACATGACTAAATGAACTCTGTATTTATTAATATGTATTAATGTTATGGGCGAGTAAATATACTCTCATTTGGACTGCATAATAAATATCGAATCAATAAATTGTAATGTTTTACTAACTAACCTAGTTTAATGAACTAAATAAAGGCAAACATTCATTTTTTGCAAAATTGTAGGTGGTTGTTATACATCCCACACCTATTTTTTCCAAAATGAAATTATTATAATATTCACACATAAACAATTGATTTTTCTGAGGACAAAGTGAGGACACAATGTATATGATATGATTAATGCATATAGGTTTTAAAGTTACGAACATAAGAAGAAACAATAATTATGACCTAATTTTAACGTTGGTCCCGTGTTCAATTTGTATATTTTGACGTAAAATATTATTTTCAAATCAATTATAGATTTAGTTTTGACATGAATTATTCAATTTGGTATATGATTTATTTTCAAATGAGCGATTTTAAAATAATACTATTTTCTGGTATACAAATTTTTTGTTGAGAAAAAGTGAACTTGTAAAAAAATTTAAGGACAAGTTTGAATAGTACATCCATGCGTTTAGGTAAATGTCTTTTGGAGCGTATAGGAAATAGTTTTGAAAGTTCGAATATATGTGACAATTAATAAATTAAACAAATTGTACATTCGGCAAATAGTTTATTTATAACAAACTGGAAGCAGCCTAATAAAAAAAGTTCACAATCTAGTTTTGGACACAACATACATATAAGAATACAAGATCTTTTTATTTTTAAATTTCACTTAAGTTTAATTATCTATTACTATTTTTTTTTACTTACCAAGTTCATCATCTACAGGATTTTGTGAAAACTGATTTGCTACATTTGGTTGATTCACCGGTTGTGCTTGCAAATTTTTCGAATGCTGTTGCTGCGTTCCTCTCTGATTTAGAGGTACAGTTTGTTGTGGGAGCTATTTGCAGATATGATTAGTATTTTATCTGTTTACAAACATTATGTAAAATCAATTACCATTGTATCTGTCTTTCCAAGAAGTCGTTGCTTATGAAGTTGTACGTTAAAAGCACCTATAAAATATAATATATCATATAATATTACATAGCATAAAACTGATTTTTTAATTCTAATATGGAAATAGTAAAATAACTATTTCATACCAACCTTGCTCTAGAAACTGAGGATTTAACCTATTCATTTCGAAAATAGATGAGTTACGAAATTCATCACTCAAAGTACCATGGCAACTCCCATTGTTCCCAGGATTGTTAAAAAAAAACTGCTAAAAATGTATTTTAGTTAATATAATTAATAATTATAAATGTAGAAAAATAATATACCTGATTATTTTGTTGTTGATTTTTATGAAAATCGAAAAATTTTGACATGGCTGTCCCCGATATACCATTGTTTAATAAATGTTCAGAAGATGTATGTGTTTGATGTTGTTGTTGTATTAAATTCATTTGAGGGAATCTATTCATGTCAACAGCAGAAAAGTCTATAAAATAAAAAAACATATCAAAGATGTATAAGCCATTTTCACGTAATAACACATATACTACCATTTTGAACATCGTTTAAACTATTTACAACATTATTTTTCTGTTTCAATTCTTGTAATCGGTGATATTCTTCTTGTTGTTGGAAATGTTGCGGAAACATGTGTTGGTGTTGCAAACTATCTTCAATCTGTTTTTTATTTCTCACAGTTAACATTTTAAAAGCTTCACCCCAATCTTTTACTGAATAAACAATACGAAAATATATTAATATGAGATATATTAGAAGTACAAGTTAATCATCGGCTAGACCGATGCGTAAGCTATATGTAAGCTATAGTTTCTTCAATGTCTTGCTGATACCCTACATTGGAAATTGTACACATTTTTCTTTTATTATGCTTTTATAATGTCTTTATGTTCCTAATGTATTTGCGCACAGTCAAATTTTGCCTATTCTAAAATCAGGTTTATATCTGGTTCAAAAACCCCAGAACAGGTTCAGCCCATTATCAATACCAATTTGCGACAAACAAAATTTAAAATATGGCATTTCATTTGACTGCTTTAAGCAAAGGCAAAAACAGACCTTGTGAATGTGGCTAAACCAACTCAGGATGTGACCCCGACCACAATACTTACTTACTTACTTAACGTAATATGTTACATACAGTCATTAGAAAAGTGTTAATGGAAATATAGGCATTTATGTAATTAAAATAAACTTTTCACAATACTTAATTACACTACTGATATAAAGAAATGTAATACCATTTGAATTTGATGTATTATTTTGATGTCCATCGATACCTTTGTTCCATATGCAAAGGGATATAGTCCATTGGGGTAGATTTAAAGAATTTGAGGGAAAAAATAAGAAATAGTTATTATATAATATATGTATTGTTATATTATTTTTTATATATCACTAGAGGACTTGACGAACTTTGTGCCGATTCTCTAATGCTTTGGCACACAATGATAATTTAAAGGTAGAGGTTGTAATGAATTGAAATGAATAAAATGTCTTTTTTCATAATTAATGAACGCAGTCAGCAGTGATAATATATCTTTGACTTCTGCGCCACATAATTCTGGTGCCTCCAACTTTCAAAAAGTTTTTTAACAAAAAAAATAATCGTCAGAATCCGACAAACCATAATAGTGTAGTGGCGTTCATAAGTTAAATTTAAATACCAAATATTTATAAATATTAATAATATCATCATTGACTTCTTACCATTCAATAAATCTGGTAGCTGAGAAGAACTAACTGCATTCATGGGATTTGTAGGTAAATCATTAGTGACGTTTTCCTTTGTAAACATATTTTGTTGAAGTGAAGTTGACGACGTGAAAAAGCTGTTGCAATCATCCATTATGGTTAATTTTAAAAGATTATCTAAAAATACAAACTCAAAATGATAATATAATTTATTCAAAACTATGTGTGTTATATATTACTTGTCATATCAGCTGTAGTGCTGTTTCCATTGTTAGACTGTAACCCATTCACTGAATCCTGTTGCTTTGTGACGATTTCACTATATTTTTCATTGACAGCATCATTTCTTTGTTCCATTTTGGAATTCACTTCATTATTGTCAATGTTCAGACTTTTTTCAATATTTTCCGTATTTAATGTATCGTTACTTCTGTCATCCGAATTGATAATTTGTTCGGTTTCGATAGAACTATGTCTAAATAAATCTTCACCAGGAACTAAATCGGTATGTTTTGCAGTATTGGAAACGATATTCTTATTATTATGAAAATTCTTTGATTGTGAGTCTGAAACATTATTTTGTGTGCAAATAGAATCGTCTGTGAAAACATTTATTTCTATAAGTAAATCATTGGAATCTATTTTCAAATCTGTACTCTGTGTTCTGTCTATCTCGACATTTCGTTGCTGAGCATCTATTGAAGACATTTCATTATCTTCCGAATCTATTATATGTGTTTTTATATTTGTATGAATATTAGACACATCATTATCAGGAATAGTTTCAGATAATTGGCTTTTTGAAACTTTAGATGTGTCATCTTTGAATTTATTTTCCTCATGCTCCTTACTTCCAGATGGAAAATTGGCATTATTATATGTGTGCTGACTCTTATTTTTTATCTTCGAGGTTTTCTCATTTTTAATTGTTTCGTGTTTTGATTTTTCTTTCCGATTTTTGAATTTACCAGCTCCAGAGATGATGTCTTTATTAACAGGAGATATTGACAAGCTTGGCCATGCTTCCTTTTCTGGAAGCACTGCAGTATGTACAGTTGTAGAAGTTGTAGCTGATGACGACGAAGATGTAGAGGATGATGAGGATGTCATTATAGAAGAGGACGAAACAGGCACACTATTAACCACCGCCTTTTGACTATCTCCAGTTTTTTGAGATATGTTAACTGCCCCGCACGGAGATGCAGGAATATTTGTTCCATTTGTAGTAGTGGCCGATATTAGAGTATCATGCAAACGTTTTTCATACTCTTGATGTTTTCCTTGATGCATTTCCTAACAGTTACATTTGTATATATTTTTATTTAGCATTTATAGATCTATCTTTGTTTTATAATACCATATTTACCTCTTTTGTGAAACTTGCTTCAGGATCACCCAATTCGTGCAAATACATACAGTCTCCTTTAGGACATTGCTGATTTTTCATAAAATGGCTACAGTATTTTGTTGTTCCTAAACTAGTCTTTATAAGACGGCCATCTATCATAATGTTATTAACACTTTGTATTGCCCTTAAGGCATCACTATTGTTAACATAAGTTACATAGGCAGATGCCGAGGGACCCTTATTGGCATATATTTATAAAAAAAAAATATTATTCATTAGATATAGTGATTTGTTAGATTTTCAAAGGAAATTCCTTTTAGCCGTGACTAAATTAAAACTAGTTAAACGTTGACAACGGGTCGTCGATGACTTTGTTTAACCAAGAATTTGATATGTTTTAAAAAATTGGTTCAATTGTCAAGGTGGGAGTTACACTATTTTCATTGTACTGTATTCGCACATAGCTGGTTAACCCACTACCGCATACCAAGCCATATATGGCTTCTCACTCTCGATAATTTTTTTTTGGGAAAAACGGTACATACGTTTACCGTTTGTTATCAGTTATTTTCTTTGAACTAATTTCTGTTGAAATTCGAAGTTCATAGCTTTTTTGTGTTGCCTTATCTCAAGTTTCAATCTGTTTTGTGCATGCGTCTCAAGCAGAGACGATATATTCTTTTTTTTCAGATATTCTTTTTTTTTTCTTAAAGAATATAAAGTTTTCTTTCATAAAAATAGATAATTTTAGTATAGGTAGGCATCTTATATACTAATTTATGCAAAAAACTGCGGAAGCCATATATGGCTCTACATGCATAAACGCGTGCATGATTTTATGAAATTTTTTTTAGAAATGAATCCACAATCATTTTACGGTAATTTTAAATACGTTGACTTACTGGATTCTTTACTGGGACTTTATAGAAATCATTTTCGTTTAAGGTAAAGGTATAAAAAAAAAAATTCACATGATTGACATGTGCGTGTTGTATTCATGGATTCTATGGCGTCGTAAATCAGATCTATATATGCGACTCTTCGACTTCAAAATCGAAAGCCATATATGGCTTAAATTTTTTCCCCCAAAAAAAATATATATATTATCTTTACCTAAATTAATACATATTTACAAAAATAAATTTTGTTCTTTATTATTTCTATGGTCATGCGGGGGAGGGTTAAGCAAAGTTGAGTGCAGTTGCAACAATTGATACAAGTTTTTTGGCTTCCCAGTTTGAAACAAAAATCCGTTGATTTCCGACAATCGAATTTCAGTTCAGCAATTAACAACTTCAGGCTTAATCTTGAGTAAATTCGATGTAATTACCATTTTTAATCGACATCCAAAAGCGAAAACTAAATTTGTAGTGCATATAAAAATAATTAAAACAATTCTTCATATCGACCTCAATACACTCAAAACACATTAAACAAGAAAAAGCATTTATCAAGTATTGCAAATGGGTAAAACATCTGATTTATATGGGCAGCACCAAAATCCCTGGACCAATATAGCTTAATTTTAATACCAATCAATAAAGTTTTAGAGTTTTTTTATAACATCGTGATTTTGCAGTACTTACTTGTACTCCTGCGTATGTTGTACTTGGATTTATTACAACTTTGTGGATTTTTCCAAATTTTCCAAAATACTCGTGCTTTTTAAGAATCTGTAAAAAAAATTATTATTCAAGACTCCATCATAATCAAATTTTAAACTTACATCAGCATCTGCAAGTCTTGGTGGCAATCCTACAACAAATACTAAATTTTTCTGCACTACCCGTACGTTAGCTAGGTGTTTACGGTTTTCTGTAATTTTTTGTTTTCTCTGTTGATCACGCTGTCGCTTTTGTGATTTAAAAGCGATCATCTAGGATATACATTTTTATTGTTGATATATGTGTTTAGATCTAGACAAAAGGCCAACCTCTTCTTGAGACAACGGTGTAAAATCAGCAGGATTTTCTGGATACTCTTTCCGGCACGCTGGACACAACTCATTTTCATCAGTACGTATTCTGTGCCAGCAGAATCTACAGATCTGTTAATAATTTATTAACTAATTAATCTGTTAAAACTTTTCATTCACTTATTCACGGATTTTACCTGATATCCACAAGTGCAAGGATAGAAATTTAGATCATCAACTTCTAGTGGTTCCATACACAGTGGGCACTCCACGACATCGTCACATGTATTATTGAAATTATTCATGTTTTTGCAAGGAAAACAGATGCTAGCAATTCGTTTGTTCCACTTTTTACTTATTTAACAAAATCTGTGAAAATATTTGTTTGAAATAGTTGTTTTAAACATTACATAGAAGACTTTATAAAATATGGAGATTTACACGTATTACAAAAATTAGTAAGTTATTATCAATTATATGAGTGAGTCATCAGAGTTAACCACTTTAAATTTTAAATAATTTTCCGTGAACAATCCTTAAAAATAAACTTTGTTTTGTGGATTATACAACTTCTGGAAAAATCGTCTAAACATTTGGAGCTCACATTAGGTTTTTTTACATATACATACATATGAAAATGGTAAAAAGTATTTTGTATTTATATATATTTAAAAATTCAATAAAATTTGGTTTTATAACTTGTTTAATTTAGTTTTACACAATTGTTCTTTTCACACAATATTGTAAAATTTTGCTTAGTTATTTGCTTATATATGCACACAGGTCCATTCACATACAAAAGTATATATTCCTACAAATACATATGTCCAAATTAAGACGGGTATGGGAATGAATATATGTATTTTTGTAAATATATATATATATATAAATACGTATGAATATTACACGTATATGAAATTTTATTTAATACGGTTTTCTTCAAAAAACAGTATTTACAGTTAGTACTTCTTGTAGGTATCTCTTATATATAGTAATTTATTTCCTAAGTTAATAATTAAGTTAAGAACAAGACGGAAGTATTTGATTTGTTATTTGCTTGTTTAAGTTTTCAATTTCTAAATTGTTCGATATTTGTTACTGCATCTTATATGGGAAGCATTTAAGAGAAAGAGACAAATACATATTCGGAAATGTCAAAAAGTCATATACCATTTATTTCAGGTCGTCAATAATAAAGTAGTTAATGATTAAATACTGCCCCGCCAGTTTGTAAAAAGGTACCATTCCATATTGAGAACAATACGCACATTATAAAACCGCTAAATTTTTAGAAACTAAAATTCTTTTTGTATTGAATTCTACTTTGAAAATTGTCTATTATTTTATGAAGGCAAATTCAAGATTTTTTGTATTAATTAAACTTACACAGGTTCAATTTGGTAGACGTTATATGTATAAGAGTTATATATTATCTAATAGGGTCAACATATGATCATTTGTAATGCCGCCTTGGGTTCAGGAAAACAAGCACTTTCTGAACTTTCTGGCATTCATAATTTCCATTTAATGTCATTTGCCATTTCAATTGATATATTTTNAAATTTCCATTAAATGTCATTTGCCATTTCAATTGATATATTTTCATGAGTGAAACTGAGTTTGGAAAAAAACTATAGGTAAAACGAATTTTTCGCATGCCTTTAAATTTCGTTATAAAGACAAATAAATCCGTCCCCTGAAGAGTGCTAACAGTCACTGATATGGTGAGTGAATCGGTTTACACAGTAGAGAGCGTTTTGTGAGTAAGAATAACTTTTTGATTAGCGGCATTGCCCGAAGCCTCTATATTTTTTGTGATATTATACACCCAAATGTGTGTATATGAACATTTTCGACCCGCAGCGATGTTCCCAAAAATGTGGTGACGCCCTCAACTCAGACTTTACTAAAAAAGTGAAATAATCAAGAAAACACAAATTTTTTTGATTAATTTGTTCTCGGGTGAACCATTTTGTTGAACGGAAATGTCAGAACGGTATTTTCTTAGCATCAGCATGAAAACGTTTTTGACTGTTTTTCATTGTCTCTTACTTGTGTATGCACTATTATCGGGTATTATGTCCTGATTAAATTTCGAAACGAAACGACGACAATTCGTCTCATGTAGAATCCTTGTGACATAACTGCCTTCAATTTAGAATTATAACAAACATTAAACAAATTTTGGATATGGCGCCTCTTCCAATGTTGTTGTTAATTGGAACCATCTATACACAAAAGTACAGCAATAGATGATGTATGCCAATAGAGTGATAGCTTCAGAGAAGATTTTAAATTACATCTTATTGGAAATATTTTATTCGTAGAAGTTATATCAGTGATGGACAATATATTTTGTATTTGCATATTTTGTTTGTATATTGCAATAATTGTAGGATTATTGCTTTTTTCTTTGATGTCTTTACTCATAACGCTAGGGCGACTGTCGACGAAGGACTGGATGGGAAAATCTTGAATCATTATATCTTCTTGCTAGTATTAAAAAAATCTATACGCGATCTTAAATTGAAACACTTGAAACAGAATGTTCTCCATAATAGGTTATTTATTTTATTAGTACTAACATCTATGGTTTGTTTTTAGTTTTCTATTTTCTCTTAATGCTTTATAATCAATAAATATGCTTAGTAAACAAATGACGGGCAAACAAAATGAAGAATAAAAGAAATGTTCACTTTTCCTACGTAAACATAAACAATTTAGAAAAATGTATATTGACGAAAGATTGAAAGATGAACAACAATATACTAATCATGGCGATGTTATCGAATTTTCACATGGACACACACAGTCATTTCTGATTTTATAATCGACTATATGTCGTCTCTTATACACAAATGTTTGTTTTTATTTCCACAATTTCAATATCCACTTCAAATTAACAATCATTTA
>JXPZ01002206.1:0-18606 GCA_001014575.1 Themira minor
TTATGTCTTTTGTAATTTACCACCTTCCGGCTCAAAACTCACCTAAGCGACATGGCCTTATAGAAAATTATTTATGGAATCACAATATATTTATATCCTAACTAATCCTTGATATTCATTTTATTTACAGCCAATTCTTTAGAACTACTAAAATAAATTTCTTTGGCGTCGAATGTCAACATGTCTCATAGCTCGGTCATTAAAATTCTAATATGCATTTTGATATTCCAAGGTAATTCTATGCAAATTCATAATATACATAAGCAACATAAATAAACACACACAATTGTATTCATTTGAATTGCAAAACAATTGCACAGCCAATTTTCGATATGAAATACAACTTTCGATTTTTCAATTAGACAAATTGTTTGCCTAGTATCAAACACAAATATGTAATAAATAATATAATATATCTAGTGGGCTGCAGACGATAAAATGATTTCGATTTTAAGAATTTGAAATTTGAGAAATTTATTGCCCTCCGCAAAATTAATATGCGTTGGCACGTTTTTGTCCAAATCTGTCCGCAAATTATGCCCAATATGTATGGCATACAAATAAAATATCCATTATTACTAGTTACATTTGCAACAAAACGAACTACAAAAACACGTCGTGTATAAATTTTGACCTGCTAATAGATGAGATATGTACAACATATGATGATAACATATATTTCTCATAAATATAAACTTGCAAATTTTAAACATTGACTAATACTAAAACAAAATGTGCAAATAAATGCATCACTTGTTTTTAACTTTACTTCTTTAATATAAGGTGTATTTTTTTTTACTCGCCGTGGGCCCACTAGAACGGGAACAAAAGATCAATTGCTATTGGCACTGTGCAGTCCAATAGCAGTTCTTTGAAATCAGTTTTTAACACTTCATAAATATATCAATTGGCTTAATTATTGATAAAATCATGAATTCGCTGCCATAGCGCATTTAAAAAGCAATTTCGCACCTCCAGCTCCCAACATACTCCAACCCTTCACCCCTCGCCAACATTTAAGGAAATTATAAATTCGTGCTTGCGTAGCTGTGGAAATCTGCCAACCACAGCAATTAACACTTTGCGGATGTGTGTGTGTGGAATAGAAAATGCAACAACAACAGCAATACTTAAAGTAAAACAACAAAATTTGGTATTGAAGCACATCTAATAAAAATATGAGTGGCCCGGGGAAATTGTACAGCAGTCATAAGCCATTTCGTGAATTGAAAAAAAATTGTCGACAAAGAAAATTATAAATTAAATAAAAACACCGCAAAACAAACAATAGAAATCATTGAAAACACTCGACAACAGCAGCAGCACAGTGAAATTACCTAAAATAACAATTAAAACCACAAGTCGTCTCAGTTGGCTTTGAACGACCAGCGGAAAAGCGTTGAACTAAAAAAACAACAAAACACCACCACTAATAAAGAAGTGAACAGAAATAACCAAAACGACAAACTTGCCGGCTTAACTCGTTGCTTCACACAACGACATAATTGGTTGCAATACAAAACCTCGGAAAATGCAGAAAATATGAGAACGAGATCCAACAAAGCACTAGACGTAAACTTCAGGCGAAAGACATAATCAAAACTTGAGCGTTACAGGCAATTCAATTCAAATTCAGTGCAACCGACAAAACAAGGAGATCGCAACTGAAGACGACACGTTCGCTTATATTGTCCTTTGACCAACAACATTTGAAAGGAAAACCCATACACTAAATAAATGCTTGATGAATTGTTTTATATGGATGGTTATGGTTATATGGATCCAGGCAAAACCGATCATTATTACCAGAATAATAAGATTTCAGCAAAACATAAGACCCATTAAAACTGACCAACCAGAGCAAAGATTGCGCTTCCCTTTCTTGATAATCAATTTTGAACAGGATTCCCCCTGTACTTTCTCATCTTTTTACGAGCCAAACTTGGCAACGACGAAACCGTTCGTAGCTTTCAATCTCTATATCTTTCTGTCGTTCCCCACATGGCTAAAGGTGTCCTTTTACACTGATGCTAGCGTATTATTCGCGTCAAAATTTTATTATCTGAATGAAGTAAGTAAGCATTAGTATCTGATTTTTAGTAAATTACAAAAATTCGGAATACGTTCAAAATAAATTCCTTGCACGTTTGTTGCGAACCGGTAAAATCGTCACAATTTTTCCATTAGCTGAAACAAATAACAAGGCGTTAGCNATTTTACCGGTTCGTCACAATTTTTCCATTAGCTGAAACAAATAACAAGGCGTTAGCGCATTCCAAATGCTCTCCAAACAACAAAGGCACTGAAAATAGAAGTAGGTTAGTTTTATATACTACGATTTCATACAGTTGAAAGTGTAGCCATGCCCAACAATCACAATGACTTCAACGCTTTTGAAGTGGCTAGGCACGCAGCCTTAGATATGGAAATAAATAGAATGAAAGAAGATCTGTTGAGTGCGGCTAAAATAGGAATTAATAAATACAACAATCGGCGATGCGAGGTGTTGAAAATCGTATTTACTTTGTGGACAGGAAGTTTAAATCTTTAACTTTGCAAATGTTTTTTAAGCATTCGCTTTCCTCTTATTAAAAGTCGTGAAAGATATTTTAATAATTTCATTAACATCTACAAAGTTAAACATTCAAATTAAATTATTCACTAGTACCGGAAAGAGAACAACATTAAACCAATATTATTGTAATATTTGGGGAAGTTGAGGAGCGGAAAAGAAAAGCTACAAATCGAAATCAAAACCCAACAAATCTCTGAGTGTATTTTATTTGTCATATTTAGATTTCTGGGTCAACCATGGGGGCAGGTTATGGCACAATTTCACACAACGACAAATGTAGTACACGAAGGAAATCATCATCGACTCCAGTAAATATTCATTAATATAGGTAACGGCGTCATCGTCAACGTATGCTAGCAATATTTCACCATTACTGCAAATGGAAATCATTTTATTGTTGCACCGTCACCATATTTGCATAAAGCGGTTTACACAACATGACAATGCACACGAGAACAAAAGTAGATTCGTTGACAAAGAGGTGACTAAAACAAAAATGTTAAGCTTTATCATAGTGGCAGTTGCCTAGTGAAACAATCAACAAAATCTTAAGTTTTAGTTTTTTCCGATTTTTTATATGTAGAACATAGGCCCTGCCAATGGTTTTATATCCTTCATCGAACATATTTAAAAAATGTTTACCTAAACATGGTATTTTCTTAAACGCTTTGGAGGAACCGAACCAAATTTACGAATCTGTTTTAAATTCCATACAAGTATACAAAAATATGCACTCTTAGTCATGGTCAAAAATTGGGTTTATGTGGGAAGTAGCAAAACCACTGCACCGATATGGTCTAATGTAATACTAAATTGCGTATGGTGTTCATACAAAATCCACTGATAAAAAACATATGGAATTAAACAGATAATGGAAATACACGATGCGAATCAGCCATTCATTGTATTTTTCAATAATTTTTGTGTATATTTCAATTGTTCAGATTGCTTACGAATTGAGGTTTTGATAGGTCACTTGTGCGTTTTCCACCAATTTATTTTTTTCTTGTCTCCTTCATTTAGCCTTAACCTTTGGGGTCGACAGAGAAATACATTGATAATGAAGGGTGCCTTGAATCGACGATTTTTTAATAAGTTATTGGGCTATTAAATTACACGGGTTTTATTAGCTATTAGACATTGTTAGAGAACGAACAACTTGTTCTGATATTTGACAACAGAAAAAAGCACAATCATTGGATGTTCATCCATATCAGATTTCTTGGATTATCAGCTTCAAGCAAACAATTACCCTTATTTTGGAACGAAGTGCAAACAGAACTTTTCAAAGACCTTTCGTATTGAAGTTTTCTGTGTAGCCGGAAGCTAGTCTCATCTTCACTTGACTACCGAACTCAATTTTATTTAAAACAAAAAAGACCCTTATGCATTTACTTCAATCGTTACAATCGGTATCAACTTATGCTGTGGCTTAGAAATCTTATACTGTGGCTTTAGTCCTTAACGGGACTGCTGGAAAATATATTGATTATTAATTGTTTGCGCTTTGACAACGAAACAACTTAATTTTATCATTAAAATTTTGTTACAAACGATTTTACGGAAAATTAGCTCAAAACTTTTCTCTACATGACTACGTTTGTTAAATTCGTGTAGTTCAAGCAGGAGTCCTACCGCTTCATTGTTGGTATCTATGATTCTTTATGGCCTCTGGTGTTTTCGCACTTCTTAAAGATACTCCAAGGATGTCATCGAGATGTATATTGTTCTGAATATTGAATGTTATTGCATATCGATGGCGATAAAAGTGGTAATGGAATTGTCTGTGGGCGCTTTACCGACAAATGTTTGTCCATCTGTTCAAAGAAGTTCTCAATTTGATCATTTTCAGGTTTTTGCTACATTAGGCATATCGAAATTCTTCAGTTTCTAATCCAAACCCTACAGATACATCGCCTGCAGCATGGAAACTAATTAATTTAAGTAATTACAAGGCAAAAATAAATACATTTTATACACGGATCATATCGAAAAAATAATTTTAATCTGTAGCTTTGTTATGCACCTACCCAAACTAGCATGCATTCGTAAATTTTGAATAAATGCATTTTAAAATCGAGAAAACCCGTAAATACCTGAATATTCACGAACGTTTTCATTTGGGGGTCGTCATAAAAGTTTAGTTCGCCATTGCATAATGCATGAATAACAGCATGCAAAATGTTTTGCATAGTTTTTCCGTTGGTTGTCGCAGGCCATGTACTGAGTCATGATATGTCGGCTCCACACCTCATCATCATGAAAAATTAATTTTGCTTGTATTATTTTAAAATTTGAGTATTTTTAGTACATATTTATGTAATATCAGGCAAAGTTGGTTACGATGGAAACTCTTACATTCGATCGCTGTTCATCTAGAGTTTACATTTTAAGCATAACCGTTTTACACCCTAAAGAGGAGATATAGGAGTCACCGTATCCTCATTGAGTACATATATTCTGAACATAAAGCAATCAAACATTGAACCTTTTCAAGATAAGTGTACGATTTAGTATAGTTCTTTAAGCACAGTTGTTTTTTATTCTATTATATTGCTAGTTTTATTGTTGTTGTCGTAGATTTTGTTATACGTATTACGTATAACATTAAGTAGAAGAAGCCATTCGGCGTTTGAACGAAAAGAAAATAGGTCCTAGGCCGTTGCAAACAAACACATTCAGGAAACTCACGAACTCATTATTGTTGACACATTTATTTCATCTGAACTATTTTTGCTATTGCTATGCCATAAAGCAATATACTCTCGTCCTAAAAGGGGGCTGGCTGATTAAAGTTGTTGCTACATCCCAACAAAAGTTAGCTATCGCAGTCGAGTGAATGCATATGCTGGTTAGGCAGTTCTTGTTGTTGCTTCTGATTGTGGTGATTTTGAATAATTAAGTACTATGTTAATTGAAATGGATAAAGACCATAGTTGGTATTGAATGGGAGTATAAAGACGAATTTTGCTGAAAGAGAAAAATAAATAGCAAAATGAATTTTTATCCGTTATCCTGTTATCTACCAAATTCCCACATATTCATCATATCAATTTTTAAACATAATTTTTTTCACGTAATGGAAATTCCACTTAACCAACCATACTGTGTTGCTATATTCAGGAATTTACCGCTTCTCGATTTTAGTGGGAATTCATTGGAAATTTTTAAATGTTTCTCCTTTTAGCACTCAATTCCTTATTTGCTGCAGCATTCTACAAACCAATAAATTGCTAGGAATTTGAGTGAAGTGTTCAGTGAGAAACACGAAAAGAACAGAAAATGCTATCGGATATTGGAATCATCAATTTAACCGGTAGCAGAAGATCAGAATGTAATGAATTGTAAGGCTCACACACACATACGAACAACCGTTGATAATGTCCTGTTCACCTTCCACATGCGTATACGAAGCAACTTATGAGTGAGGATATGTACAATATATATACAAAGGAATAGCGAGAGAAGAAGAAGAAGTTCCTTTTTTGTTGAAGCGAAACGGTATCCTTCCGTTGCTTTTGTTTTACTTATGGCAAAGCAACATAAACGAACGAGTCAATGTAAGGACGTGTGCAGAGGGAAGTGAGGTCGTTTTGGTTCTTGAAGCGTAGTGTAAAGGAAAGAAAGTACCGTGCATCTGGTAAACTGGGGCGTATTCACCTCTTCATTCGAAAAACGGAAACAATAAATGCCGGATTTATACACCATTACCAATGGCAACATATTGTTTTTTCTTTCACCTTATTCGATGCTTCATCTTGTGTTACTCATTCCCCCTGATCCCACACCACGATTCCATAGAGTAAAGAAAAATGGTCCTTGGAACAGCGCGGCGGGAACCAAGCACAATGCATCTTTTTTCTTATTCCTCGTCATCCACATAAATCNACGGGAACCAAGCACAATGCATTTTTTTTCTTATTCCTCGTCATCCACATAAATCTCATTGATGCGTGAGTTAGATTCACGCATACATTTTCAGTTCTGTTCCATGCGAAATGATATCGATAGCAAATCGTTTGAAATGAAAAAGCCAAAAGGATTAAATGCCAAGACAAAATGACCCGGATCGTACTTGACATATTGAATTTGGCCGACAAGTATAACAATTACGGCTAGTACCCCTTACTCGACTAGAACAATTTTAAAGATACATAGATGAAAAAAAATGTAACTTTTTTTTCTGTCATTTTCCAGATTGCGTACAATGCTTAAGGCTGACGGAGGTGCGTATTCCGAATTACATTATCAAAGGCTCTATGGCACAACTAGAGTGCATTTACGATTTAAGTGACGATGCATTATATTCAGTCAAATGGTACAAAGATGGCAATGAGTTCTATCGTTACCAACCCAAAGATATGCCGCCAGCTCAAACGTTTCTACTCCCCGGGGTTTTAGTAAATGTGAGTATTCAATTCTCCTTACTTAACCATAGTAAAGATGCAACTTTTGTACAACAATTAGCTTCATCTATTGTTATACAACCTTTCCAAACACACAAACAATCCCACTTATATGTTGAACATGCCCCAAAAAGACCAGCAAATTTCTATATCCATATGAAAGGCTTTTCAATGCGCTAAAGTTTTATATGTTGGTCCTTCGAAAAACCGAATTTTTTTCGATCAATGCTTTCTAATTATCTTAAATTTCTATAGACAAGCACACACACTACATTGTTTTTGTCATTGTTGTGCATGGTGTCCTTTATCAGTTTTCTCAATGTACTAAATTTTCTATGCTCCTGCCTACACTCGTAAACCGTCGCAGTTACACAATTCGGACGAAACTACAGTGACTTTGAGAAATGTCAATTTACAAACATCCGGTCGTTTCCGTTGTGAGGTATCCGGTGAAGCGCCATCCTTTCAAACTGTCACAGAACACGGGGATATGGTTGTTGTTGGTAAGTATACAAAGGGAAATAGGGGGAAACGATTGGAAGCGAAAAAGTCGCTCATTTATTCTTAACACATGCCATCAACTTCTTGTTCTTGTGTTAGTACTGCCCGATCAGGGGCCACCAAAGATTGTCGGCAGTCAACCACGTTATCAAATCGGTGACTGGCTGCATGTGAATTGTACCGCAGGTCGTTCAAAACCTGCAGTCCAACTGTCGTGGTTTGTAAATGGAGAAGCCGTCGAGCCTAAACAACTACATAAGTACGCAAACACCATTGACGGTCGCGATGAGCTGGAAACATCAACATTAGGATTACAGTTTCGGGTGCAACAACATCATTTGCGCTATGGCGATATCAAGTTAAAAGTATGTGTGGACACAATTGGGAATGCCATTAGACTCTTATTTGCATACATTCTATTCTTGCAGTGTGTTGCCTCGATATCTTCATTCTATTGGCGTAGCAATGAAGAATCCGTCCAGGGGGAGATCAACTCACAACGCGCATCCCTTCTAGAATCTTTATATGCACGCAATTCACGTGCAGACCCAGTACAAGGTAATTTCTGAATAATTAAACGTATGAACCTTTTTTAATGTTTGTTTTCGCAAATTCTTATTAGCAAACTCGTCAACCTCTAAACACTCTGAATTATTAACCCTTACCTTAACAATTACATTTCTCGTTATCGTCAATTTCAAAAAAATATCTCCAATTCCCATAAACGCGCTCCAAATGACGAACAACTTCGGTACTTCGCACTGTCCGGTTAATAAATTGAAGCCCTCTAATTTATTAAGTTCAAGGTAGCTACTTCGAAGCTCTTCGTAATTAAACAGTTTGAAGTGGTATTGTTTTTGTTTATGATTTCTCATTTCCTGTTGTATATATCTCTCAATTCAAGCCATAGGTCTATGAAGTTTTATATTATTTATGCCATGTTGTTATTATACCTACTTTTTATATGATCTATACGTACATTCTTACGTTCCACCCTCCATCTGATATCATTATTGATTAAGTGTGTACTAAGATTGTGTTAAGTAATTTCAGGTTGTTAATTTATTTAATATAATTAAAATAAACATTTAAAATAAGAAAGAATGATCATAGAACTACAAATTAGAGGGGTATACTATTTTATTTAAATAAATTTGATAAAAATTACATAAATTACAAAACAAAATCAAACTAAAAATATATCCTGTAGTAAAAATTACAGTATAATAGAGGCATTAATGCGTTTATCTAAGGATGTTCGGGAATACATTTACAAACCATTTTCGACCAACGCAAAAGTTGACCTCTAATACAAAGAATTTAATTGAATAAAATATCACGAAAAATTGAAGAAAAATCTAAGAACCCTATTATTGATCGTAAGTTTTAAACAATTTGCAATTAGCAATTCTTAAGTTCTAGGAATAGTCAAATTTTTAATATAACATCACATACTTATTCATGTATTTCTAATTCATTTTATTTAATAATACAATTTCATATTATTATACACCCAACCAAAAAATACTTGATATATTTAATGTACCAAAGAAATTTTTAAATGTTATAGAACGGTAAACGGAATGGAGTCATTCGAAAGGATTTTATTAAAACCTATAAATATCAATCGCATTGTAAAAGGAGATCAAAGAAGTTAGATATAGATTTAAGCACAGCTTATAAAATGAAATATGTCATGTATGTGTGTGTACTTATGAAATCGTCATTAAAACCTTTTTAAAATTTTATCGAAATAAAGAACTCACTTTACTCATCATCACAGCAACAAGAAGAACATTTTGTTTTTATGGAACGGATGCTCTGAAAAATGTGTACTGTCTTCGGCTAATAATTGTCATCTGAAACCATTCGTGTATATAACAAAATCAACAAAAATGCGATAGGTTTTGTGCTCTGGGGAGTCTAGATGTCAAATAGCGGTAATGAAAAGAATAGCAAATATTTACGGTGTAGGCGATACATAACGTTTTATGGGACAGAAAGGTAACACTAATGACACATAAACGACATTTGTTGCTCGACCTTATAGGGTTGATCTGATTTTGCGTTCAATGATTTTGCGTTCAATGTCCAATATGATTTACGAAGATTTTATACATGTTTTGTATAGCACAGTTAGTAAGGTGTTTTTTATTAGTTTGCAGAGCAAACGAAAAGGCGACCACATTCACATACAATAAGGCTGGTTGTGGAAACTGCGAGTGTTTACAAACAATTTGACNTAAGGCGACCACATTCACATACAATGGTTGGAAACTGCGAGTGTTTACAAACAATTTGACACAATTTGAATCTTATGCCACGAAGTTGGTGATGAAATAGATGGCAACATCTTTTGTTTTAAAGTGTTCATATTTTTAGCAACAGAAGTAAAACCTTTAAATTAATTGGAATTTTAAATGAACAAAAAATTAAAANCACAATTTGAATCTTATGCCACGAAGTTGGTGATGAAATAGATGGCAACATCTTTTGTTTTAAAGTGTTCATATTTTTAGCAACAGAAGTAAAACCAATTTAAAGGTTTTGGAATTGGAATTTTAAATGAACAAAAAATTAAAAAAAAAAAACTAAGGACGGCATAAGATTCTGATTTCTGAACAGAACGGCTTTGACTACAACAACAAATACAAAAGATCTGTTAGGCCGCTAAAAATGAATTACTCCTATCACTTTCATATTATCACATCGGGAAATAGTAATGCAAATCCAGAGCAACGGAGAGAAAAATATGCACGACGACGGCAAACGAGCATCGGTCGCCACACGGCACAAGTGTGGTGTTAATAGTTTGGTAAACCTAAAACCAGCATGTAACAGGTCGGCCTTATTATTTTTATATAGTGGCAAACTTCGAACGATTCATGTCAAAATTTGACAGGTGTCAGTTCATTATTTTGTGAGATATAGCGTCATTTGTGCAGCAACTTTTCTTATTTCGAAAAAAATGGAGAAAAAAGAATTTCGTGTCTTGATAAAATATTGTTTTTTGAAGGGAAAAATACAGTGGAAGCCAAAAATTGGCTTGATAATGAGTTTCCAGACTCTGCCCCAGGAAAATCAACAATCATCGATTGGTACGCAAAATTTAAACGTGGTGAAATGACCACCGAAGACGGTGAACGCAGTGGACGCCCAAAAGAGGTGGTGACCGATGAAAACATTAAAAAAGCATGTACAAAGGGACGTTCTTTCCTTTAGTTGGATTGGCGTTTTCAACAAAGTGAATTGAATTTATGAAAAAACTTATGTTGGAATATTTGTGCGTAAGGAGGCAATGACACTAACATATCNTGTTATACAAAGGAACGTTCTTTCCTTTAGTTGGATTGGCGTTTTTAACAAAGTGAATTGAATTTATGAAAAAACTTATGTTGGAATATTTGTGCGTAAGGAGACAATGACACTAACATATCACACCAAAGACAGTTTGAAACAAATTACCACTCTACTAGCATATATTTGTACTATCATAATAAATAGACATAGACTTTCCCTTGGTAAGAGCCATGTTTGAGGGGATAGCGCTCAATAAATATCGCATAGTAATATAAGTTTGGGCTCTGTTTTATTTCCAGTTTGCTTACATTCCCTCAGACTTCGGTTAAGCAAACAAAACATGCTGACCCACAGACGGTGGACTCAATGCTCCACAACAAGAGAAATTAAAATGTTATTAATTATATTTTAAAATTTAGTTTATTTGTAGATATGTACGTTGATAAATATTTTTAGCAGAANATAATATCTGTTTATTTAATATCTGTAATATCTGTAATAATTGTGTTTATGGTTGATATGTACGTTGATAAATATTTTTAGCAGAAATCATAAGTTTATACAATAGAAACTAATACGTAATGAACGGAACTCCGCTGTTCCCCAAACGAAATTCAAACATAATTCTGCAAAAGAAACAAATACGTAATGAGCGGAACTCCGCTGTTCTCCAAACGAAATTCAAACATAATTCTGCAAAAGAAACGAATACGTACTGAGCGGAACTCCGCTGTTCTCCAAACGAAATTTAAGCATAATTCTGTAACTTCAACAAGAAAAAACTTTCCAATTTCCAATCGCATTCGAAACTACAAAAGAAAAAAGAACAAGGGTTCCTGACAAGGCACCGAAATTTATTGCACGCAAATTCACAATGTCGCTTCCTTCATCTGTGAGCACCTCTCGTGTAGTGTAACTTTGCAGTTGATTGACACACGAACAGCATATTGAACTGAATGGGATCGACAGTTAGATAGCCGAATAGACAGACACTTTGAGTGGATGGACAAGGTTGGACAGTAAATTTTGTGTGTTTCTACTATTTGTATTTACTTTTGCAATTCGGATTTCTGTGTGTCAGATTTGTTTTAGTAGTTGTTAATAACGGTATCTAGTTTTTGTCTAACTCGCAATAGATGTTTACCCACGAAAACTTCAAATATATTTCAAGGTATTTTTCACTAACTCTCTTTTACAAAAGAATTTTATTTTAAAAGTATTTGGTGAGAAGGGGAATTTCAAAAATTTATTGTAAGGAAAAAGTTTTGAAATTTCTGCTATTGTTTTATAGCATTTGATTTANAAAAAATGAATTTTAAGAAAAAAGTTTTGAAATTTCTGCTATTGTTTTATAGCATTTGATTTACATTTTCGAAATTGAGATGAAAACTATTCCTTTGTTAATGGAACATAAACCGGTAAGATATTGTTACCATTATGTTAAACTATTTTGCATTGCAACAAAATATATAAATTAGAACATTTGCAAAGATTAAAAGAGAATTAATGTTTCTTTGAAATTCTCGCACGGTATTTACTAGAGAATGAAGGGTACTGCAGTTAGAACAGCAAACAGTATACCCACATCGGTAGTTTGAAGTTGTCTCGGTTTACTGGCTCACTGGTTATTTGATGCTCCCATTGAGATGGGGTAAGCTGAGTCCTTTCCCCACATCGGCATCATCAGCCAACCAATCCAACGCCTTTTGCATTGTATGCATGATGTTGATGATAATTTTGTGTTCCGCTGTGAGAGTAGAAAACAGTTTACTTTTTCCATAGGACTAGGTTTCCCGACGATGTCATTGCTGAACCACTCTGCTTATATTGTCATAGTGAAGAGCTTTTACTATGATGTTTCCCATGTTGCTGCATTTGCCGTATATTTACGCTGTTCCACCCGAAAAACAGATTTCTTAATGATGACGGATGATGTTCTTGCATCGATTCGCCAAAGGTTTTCGCTCGCCGTTACTGAANTGGGTTCGCCAAAGGTTTTCGCTCGCCGTTACTGAATTGCTGTTACCAGTGCCATGTGTTTGCTGGCCCATGTGTTTGCCGCCCGTGTACCTTAGTACCTGGGTTTATGATGCATATATTACGGAACAACACATGTACAGCTTCATCTATACTATTTTAAGGTTCACGTCCGATATCTGCTGTTTTTGATGTCGCTATTGTAAACTCCCAGCAAAAATCTGACATCCGAATTATGATAATGCACTGTCTTTTTCTGCTGACGTGGAAATGATGAAGTTTCCTAATTAAAGTATTTGAATTTGAATAACATTCATCCAAGCACTTTACTTATAATTTCTATGGGTGCTGGTGCAAGTGATGTTGGTCAAACTTTCGTGTTATTGAATGAGTTGCTCTTAGTATCGGAGTTCGGGAGATTTATCGTTTTTCACTTATGTTTGTTTATACTGGCATTGTTGTGTACGTGCAGTTATGAATACATACATACATACAAATTGCCATAATATTTGTGTGTAGAGGTTATTCACGCTCATCAAATATATCCAAGGTATGCAGGGGTACAAAGGCCAAACCCCGAACAGACAATAAGCGAACAAGAAATTTCAAATGAGCGGAACAAAAACATATAGAAAACCAAACTTATAAGCACACATTACATGAATGCATCAAAAAACAACCCTCACCTACTCAAAGTTCAATTTTTAATTAAATTACATACGTGAAAAATTAACAAAATTAATCTAAGCAAGAACCTACCAAAAGTATATGGCAAATGGTTTGAAAAGAAAACACGCAGGCATTACATAAAATTACATTTGTTTCAATATTTTAATAGAACTTTACATATAGAAATAATTGTTTCGAATATTCAATAAAATTCTTTGTATCGTCATATATTGAACAATTAGAAGATAAATTCGTAGGTTTAGTTGAGGCTTTGTCAGCTATTTAGAAATTTCTGAATATTCATAATGAATCCTTTCCTTCGGTTACAGGGAGCAGAGTCACCTCAAAATATGATTTCATAAACACTACCAAACCAATAAAAACTGGAGTGTTAACAAAATAAAGAAAAAGTGGAAATGAAAAAAAAATTGATTTTAATTAAATTATAAAACATGGTGAGTCGTCGCAACAACAAGCACATTGAAAGCATTTGATGTTTTTACGGTTTCTCTTTATATTTCTTTTCACTCACCCTTATAGCTCTTTTTCTTTTTTTTTTTTTTCATTTTTTTAATGTGTGCTTGTTTATTTTCATTGGGGCAACAACAATGCCGTCATGTTCTTCACAGCAAGGTAATGTCAAAATTTTGTTTATGGCCAAAGGAAAGAGAAGACCAACGAAGCTCCGTCCGTGTGGTGTTGTTTGGGCATAGGAGCTTTTCGCTTGGATTCCCGTTACCCATATTAAATTGCTGTTGAACAGCCGAAAACATTAAAATTAATTATAGGCAGGTGAAAGGATTTCTTTCGTCAGGGCTTTGGATCCAAATACGTTGATTGTTATAGGAAGTTTTGTTTCACTGTGAGAACGATATGAAGGGTAATAATATTGCATAGATTTTCTCAAATTATTCTCGTATTAAGCAATGTGATCTAATGAATTTCATGAATATCGGCGTAATTATTAATGTATATCAATTGAGAGGAAAGTAAAATACAAATTGTTTCTAGATTTTGTATTTTTATAAAAAACGTGTTTAAAATAATTAAAAAAGTTTTAATATCAATCACCACTTCTTTCCACTAGCCTTATACATTGACCATTTCGGTTTGCATCCTTTTCCACCTCATCATGTTCAAATCAAAGATTGATTACTTTCTCCAATAACATTTTGGATAGGTCGAACAATTCTCTGTGGGCCCATAAAAGCATTTCGAAACAAAAAAAAATTAATTTCATTACTTCACAGCACCCAAATTCAATGAGGACTATCCGCGACCATATGAGAGGAACCATTTTAATATTTAATTTTACCTTTCGGTAGTGCTCCTTGTCAGCGGAACGAAACAGGTGAAAGGAAAATTACACGAGTATTCTAAAATATAAAACTAATAACACAACATTACAAAAGGTAGCAACATCCAGAGTTAATAAGATATAAAGCAACAGATTCTCCATTAAATGAAATCTGAAAATTAAAGATAAGCCAAGAGAGAGTTCTTAGAGAGTATGTCTTTTAAATGTCTATACAATAAAAAAAAAAACAGATCATAGCCAAAATGTTGAACTCATCAGCTCATATGTATTGTGTATATGAATTATTTACATCCATCCAAAGAGGAAACTTATTAACCTCATGTGTTCCCTTTTGTCTCTGTTTCAAATCCAAATTAATCACTTTTAAAGCGACATTGCCGGTGGTAATAAAATGCATTTTAATGCATAATATTTGGTGCGTCGTGCTGCAATTTTTCTCAGAAAACTTTTTTGTAGACATCACTGTAGACGAATGCCCCTTTGTCGGGCTTGTGCTTTTCGAGACAAAACATAACGACAAAACATTACAAATAAAGGAAACATGCAGTGTGTTCGAGTTCGAGGTGAATTTAAGGAAATTCGAAAAAATACTTAACTTTTGCAACATTCAATAAGGCGCAATTAAATTAGAATGTTTGTAATATTGAATATCCATTAAAAGTTGAATTGTTTTTTGTTTTTACGCTGTGCTTCTTCTTTTCATGGAATTTAATTTGATTTCCTCTTATTTATTTGTCTTGGTTAATTGTACCACCATCCTTGGTCATACAAATGTGCAATGCAATACAATAAAATAAAATAACCTTAATAATCCGACTTCCACTCAATTTACCGCTCACCGGTCAGGACATTAGAAATCCGATTATACTGTCACTATTTTTATTTTTTTCACCTTAATTTATTTACGTAATTTTCGCTTACGGAAATTACCATTTATTGTTAATATTTTTCCGTATCTGTTACACTATCTGAACTTATATACAAACATGGATTTCGTCGCTGAAAAGCTTTTTGTAAGAGAATTGAACTGTTGTTGAACAAATCTGTTTGATAGCGCTATAGTTTCGGGTCTACTACTTTTCTCTTCTTTACCATCAACAATTATATTATATTATAATGTTACGAAAGTCTAACAAGCCATCGAATAACTTACCTTAGAAGAAGCAAAAAACATTTGTACGCTTCCGAAGGTAACGGAAAGTAGAAATTGAAGAGATTACGTAATACTTATCTGTAGAGTGACATATGGTTGGCTGGGCTCCAATAAGAGTAACATTATTGGCACAATTTGTGTAAATAATCTGGTGTTATCAAGATTTCACCAGTGGCGGAGTGGCATGAACGTGCAAATATCACAAGTGGCAGTAAAATATCACCGTTAACTGATTGTGAAATTTTCTAAAAACCTGTGATAAATTGTTAGGCATTTATTTGGGTTCTCAAAGACGATCGAACAATACAAATTATGGCAAATATATTATATATGCTGTTTTTTTAGAGGAGATACAAATTTTTGTTCTAAATATGTTTTTTATTTGATGACATGAATTTTTATTTATTTAAATAACTTGCATGTTATTTCGTAACCCACAATCATCATCGAAATCATCGTCAATTCTATTCTAGTAGAGAAATAAAATTTACCAATAACAAAGTTAGTGGAATCCAATCTCACCCACCGAATTAAACTAACTAACTACTTGGGTAAACATAAAGAAAACCCACAGTTCAGCATTATACACAAACAACATAAGTGCTCGGCTAAAAAAAGGATAAAGCCCTTTTCATATAAAGCACATGTCCAGCATTCAAATGAATTGATTCCCTTAGAAAGCTTCCACACATTGTGTTAACCTTTTATCGTACGGGCCGGTGTGTATACCACACTCGACGTTTTGATATAGGTGGATACTAGGCAAATATTTATTTTAACATCGACATGATAAAAGTAACCCAATTTCAACATTTATTCGTTGCGTTGTAGGTTTTATTAGAGTTGTTGAAAAAAAAAAGATACATTCACGTGGCCTTCGATGATTGTAAGAACAGAGCTACTGGAAATGTCGAAGACATAGGAAGGTTTTTTTTTTTTATAGTTTCTTTAGTATATGAGTTAACACCCCAAAAGTTGAAAGTANATAGTTTCTTTAGTATATGCAATCTGTATACAAAAACAATAAACAATAGGTGTGATACATTCATGGGTCAAAATACAAAAGCATATGAGGTGAAAAATAAGCACTAACAATTAAATATGAAAATTACAGTAACAAACGAATAAAGAGTGTGGTTAAAATTGGAACGGAAGATCCAGTGGGTGATTTCGCTTAAGTCGGCGGATTTGCAAGCTATTGTCGACCGCCAGGTGGTTTTCGTGGCCTTCCAGTCTATTCATGTATCTTGTGTTATACCTGGAGATCTCCTCAAAAACTGTTGGTATAGCCAGGTCACGATGGATGACCTGACAACGACGTAGAAGGATCTATTTTGCAGGTAGGACTTTAGCAAAAGATAGAAAGGTGCTGGAAGCACTTTCTTGATTTTGAAGAAAAGTCCGGAGTGCCACACTTAGTCAAATGCTTGCCGGATGTCAGGAAACACTACTGAGCAGTATTCATTGGTCTCGAAAGCATTAAGAATTTTCTCCACTACCCTGTGACATTGTTCTGGTGTTCCATGGTGTTTTCTGAAAGCGAACTGGTGGTCTGGAATTACACGGCCGGTCTCAAGCAGGGGCATAACTTTGCCTACAAATATTCTTTAAAATATTTTCGAGAGTATTGCCAACAAGCTTATCGGTCGGTAAGAGCTCGGTAACTGCTCAGGTTTTCCAGGCTTAGGAATCATGATGATCTCAGCACACTTCCATTGTGAAGGGNATGATCAACATCGCAATAGTACTGTAAGCAGATACTGAAATTTTTATAAAGAAAAATTAACATTAAGAAAAACGGAAAAACAAGATTATCTCAAGTTCAAATACATTTAATTGTTAATAGGAAAAATGACTAACCCAAACCNCTCAGCCACTCAAGATGCCATTATAAATGTTTGTCACAATGTGTAGAGCATTCTCTGGCAATGCCTGAATTGTTGGGGCGTCTAAGGAGTCGTGGCTTGGACTTTTCTTGGGTTTCAGGGACTTGAATTCCTCTTTGACCTCGTCTGCGTGGACTTCTGGAATTGGAAGTTCCATTTGACATGCTACACTTAAGAAGTCTGTGGTTGTATCAATATCTGTAGCTGAGCAGAGGTCATTTGGTTGAAAAGTCTGTTCAAGGTGAACAGTGTAGGTTTCGGCCTTTTCTTGACCTGTTCTGATCCAAGTCCCATCGATGTTTTGTAATGCCACCTTCCTTTTAGTAGGCCTTTTCAGGTACTTTGTTGCATTTCAAAGGTTGTGTTCCGGGCAGTTTGGTTCAGCTTCAGCTAGAAAGTTCTCGAGGGCCTTATTTTTAGCTGCCTCCAGGCGGAATTTGAGCTCTTTAATAGTTGATATTGAGGCTGCGAGTCAACCTATTCAACCAGGTTGTCAATCGCCCTTACAATGTCTTCACCAGAATTCAGCTCGGCATTGGGGTTGATGGAGNAGGTTGTCAATCGCCCTTTCAATGTCTTCACCAGTGTTCAGCTCAGCATTGGTTTGGATCTGTAGGCCAATAGGTAGGTTCGCCCGTTGAATGTCTGGAGAGGTGAATTGTCATCAGACAATTGTAAAGACTCATACCTTTCGGATTATTGAGTCTGGATCCCCACCAGATGTGTTTGGCATTGAAGTCACCTAGTTTTCCAAACAGGAATCCTTCGAACANCCAAGGCTCCTAGGGATGAAAGAACCAGCGGATCTACCTCAAGCTTTA
>JXPZ01002214.1:0-10442 GCA_001014575.1 Themira minor
CGAATGGCGAATGTCGGATAATCATAAAGGGCCGAAAGGCGTCGCATTACTGCAAATCCCCAGCGGCGTGAACGATTGGACAGGCCTGCAGTGCCATCTACGACGACATGTCAGCGTGTTATCTTTGACAGGATCTAGGCGGCAATGGGCAGCCGGCTAGCCTGGTGCCAGCATGCCTCTGGCATCGACAGCAATTAAAGATAACCGAATGCGAGAGCCCTTGTAACTGATAGATTGGCAGATTAAAGACACCACTGTTGTCGCCTCCTCGAGTAGGTCAAACGTAAGCAAATAAAATGTGCGACATAAAAACGCCAAAGTCTCTTGAGCCACACAACAACAAAATGGGCGGCAGAAATTTGCTAATTCGAAGCGTGAAAGTCACCGCCTGGCGAGGCAGCACAAAAGAGGTATGTGCTTGGCGAAAAATTTATAGAAGGCGAGCGTTAAGATTTATTGGAAACTCAAAGCGAGCTGATAAAATCGCATGTGTGCCCTTCCTTTCGTTCAGCTAAACTTTTTTTTCCAAGCGACGTATGTGTGTGGATCCCTGATGTCATGACGCATTTCATTAGATTAGCCGCTCACGTTTTTCAATAACAATTCTATTTCTCATTTAAATTGTGATGAGACTAATGTTCTCTCTCTCTCTCTCTGCCACGTCGGTGGTGATGACGATGATGACGGTAATGACATTGATGGCTCGAACGTGCCGTCATTTCGGCACAGACCGACTAGTGTGTGAGTGTGGTAGCTCCCCATATAGGCAGCATCAAAAATTAAAAGGCATTAATATTATTAAACAGCCGAACAGCCGAAAGGGTTACCGTCAGCAACGACCATGACAGCAAGTGCTGGTGGTGCGGGAGCTGGTGAATATCTAATCCCATTACCGGGCGCAGTCGGGCGTGTCGTCCACAAGGCTGACCCCCGGCCGACAAGCATTCTTGAATACGGCCCAGCCAACCGACAAAAACCAATTTATTGCAATGCATATATTTCGGGCCTTAATGGGCGCCATCAGAAGTGAACGACGAGCGCAATGATCCACCACAATGCATTGGCTGTGCGTATTGGGGGGGGTAAAATATAAAATGTCAACACGTACAATGGCGCTGGCGGCGGCGGCGGCGGCGGCGGCTTCCTTGCAGACACCAAATGCCAACTGATAAAAACAGCGTAAATAACGGCATACCTACCGCGCGCAAATCTCCAGTTGCGCCATTTACGCACTCGACAATCGCATATTTCGCGTGTGCTGGCAGAATATCAAATGGCACGGAAAATAAGCAACGACCATTTATCAGCGTGCGGCCAGCGGAAATGTTTGCCCGCAACGGGCCCCGCTCCCGCTTTGCGTGCAAGTGCGTGCACAAATAGTTGCAAAATTTTTAATGAGTCACCCCAACTGTCAGGGGCGGCTCTAAGTTGGGCACAACACCAGCGCATCCACGGCCACATATGAAACCGCCGGCTCGTCGGGCATTTTGAATAATGCACATTCAACATGAAACACACGTAGCGGCAAACATTAATGAGTTTCGCAAAAAATCCATAAATATGTATGGCTGTCAGTGGGAACATGCGAATGAATTTTCGTCGTCGTGAAATAGAGAAAACCGCAAATGTTTAGAATGTTTTCCATAATTATGAACGAGGAATTGTGGGAATTTTCGTTGTGGCTGATGGGCGTCATTTCTTATCGCAAAATGGCCACTCAGTAGGCGAGTTGACCTTTTCTCCGGTCTACCGCATTCTTGTACCTAACGACAAGCACTCGAGTTCTACGCCAGGGTTTATATGGGAGCGCTTCACGCCACTAAAACTAAAGTGTCGTCTTTGCTTTAAAATGCCTCAATAAACAACAGACGTCCGAGCCGGGAAGCTAAAGTTTTGTACATGTTATGTTAATGCCGGGAACAACGTGGACGAGCGACATGCATTGATGGCGATGGGAGACGATGGTGGGTGGTAATAAAAAATTTCAAACTTAAATATCAATTTCACTGCTCATTTACCCTTATTTGTATGCAAATTGTGGAGGCCCGTCGATTTCTTCAAGACACAGGCCCGGCAAATTAGTGATAACGAACGAGACCCCATGGGCCAACGGTCGAATACGCGTATTCCTGAGCAGCGGTGAATTGTAATTATAGGCGCCCCTACGAATGCAAATCCATAATAATTTTCATTGGCTTGTTTGGCCTCGTTCCGTGGACTCTGCCAAAGTGACGGTGATGATGTGAAAATTTCAACATTTGTTTGGGTTTTCCCTCTGAGGGACGGCAATAAAAATGAACAACCTNTTGGGTTTTCCCTCTGAGAGACGGCAATAAAAATGAACAACCTCAAATGCCGGCCAAGGCAATAAAGCACACGCTGACGCCGGCAAAGCGAATGCATAAGGAATGTTTCCTTTTGCTTTGGCAGTGGAAAAAATTGGGGCCAAACTAAATGAATAAAAATGCAAATTTAATAAATTACCAGAAGCAACGTTAATTGCGTTTTCAAATTGCTCCAACACACACACACACACATACGGCCATCCCGCATGTGCGACGACCACTCGAAGGGGGCCATTGTATGCAGGGAACTGCCACTCACACTGTGACTGTGTGATGCCCGTAATGAAATAAAAAGGCTTTTTGTTGCCTTTGTTTGGGGCGGGCGCTATTATCGCCTCGTAAACAAAGCACAATGTTGCCAAACAACAACAATGGCAACAAACCACTAAACGACCACCGTCGTCGTCGTTGCCGGCGTTTTAGCTAACATTGTGTCCAACAGCATTATCACCGTTAGTGAAACGGCAACAACAAATGAAACGACTCTTTATGATAACCCTGCCATTTTTGGATTGACTCGAGCTCTTTCATGTTCTCGCACATGCACACCCAAATGACAAAATACGGGCTACAATGTAGTGTCCTTGTTTCTTTTTCCTGGTTTTTGTTTAGAGAGACCATGGCAGGTCCCCGTCCGATGGCAGTAATTACTCGCTGTAAAGCTTTATAGCCGGTGGCCAGAATTTGGTCTGAGTTTGGAGGAAGGACAAAGTTTCTAATTCAGTTTAGGGGTTTCGAAAATGTAGCCCCGTTGTTTGTTTGGTGTGACCGAACACGCTTCGCCCCCCTCCCGCACTCCAAAATGCAAATAAGTTGATCAATTTATTTGTTGTGTTCCAAAAGGAGTTCACTTCTTTTTGGCCTTCTTCCCCTTCTTGGGCTTCTTGCGAAACGGACCGAAGCCCTTGCGCACCATCACGCCACGCCACCAGGCCTGCATTTGAACGGCCGCTTCGATGCGCCGCATCTGCTGTTCCTCCAGCAAACGCTCCGCTTCCTTCTCCTCGTTGTACTGGCGCACGAACTCCTTGTGCTCCGCACACGTTTGCCGGTGCCTTTCGTGCAGCTTCATCACCTCCGCGATGCGTGTCTCCTTCTCGGCGATTTGGCTTTGCATGGCCGCCATCTCGTCGGAGTACTTGCTTTGCCAGTCGGCGATTCTCGCACGCAGCTCGTCGTACTGCCGTTCGTTGAAGCTTTTCACCTCACACATGGTCCGTTGCTCGCCCTCGAGCCGCTGCTTCAGCTGATCGATTTGCGTCTGTAATTGCCGCTCTTGATTAGTGCACACGACGGCCGCCTGCACGCAGCGATTCTCCTCCCAGCGTTCGACCAAATCCAACTCGAGATTATTCACGCGCGTCACATTCTTCAGCTGGTGCCGCAACGTGGCAAAGCGCTCGTCCTGCTCGGCCATCCGCCGCTCGGCCTGCTGGCGCTCGGCCTCCAGTTGCACTCTGAGCGACTGCAGGGTGCCCCGATTGTGGTGTAGCTCCTCCTCCAGCCGTTCGGCTTTGTTGCGCTCACGCCCTTGGGCCTCGATGAAGGCCAACAGTTTTTCGTTGGCTCGCGGCGATTCCTTCTCGCTCTGCTCGTCGTTGGCATGCTCTTTGGCCTGCCGTCTGCCGCCCAGCTCTGTTTCGGCCATTTCGAAGACCTCCTTCAACATGTCCAAATCCTTTTCCAATTTGATTTCATTCATCACCTGCTCGCTGGGCATTCTCGCGCCCCCCACACTCGCAGCCATATCGCCCCCAAAGGCCTGACGCAATTTCGCGGTGCCCATGGAGAGGCGGCGTGCGGGCAGGGCCGCATTGATGGATGGCAAGCGCTTTGGATTGTACACCGTTGAGTTGAGACGTTGACCCCGCTGAAAGATGGTCAATTCCATGATGGCCTGCCTGCAGGTGACGGCCAAAAGATCTTCGCGGAATTCCTTCGAATCCAATGCGAATAAATCTGCTTCCGGTGGCGCCGTGTCCGACATGACGTTGGCTCTCCCGCACACAACTGACTGATGCGGGATTACGGCCGTACGAACAGGGCCGGCAGCTTTTGTTGTCGCGCCATACACATCGTCAAGGCTTGGAGCTAGGCAACTTAAGGTGATTGCCTTTGTCGTGTTACAGTCGGATTTCCATGGCGAAATTTGTTAGTCATGCACGGGCAATGAGTGTGAGGGGAACTTTATGCTTTGCCCATCACCATTTCGCATTTGGCGCAAATGCAACGATTTTTTTGGTCATCCAATTTTTGGATGGACATTTCGAGGCTTATTCTGTACGTTTTTTGTACTGAGATTTCTGTGCGAATTTCTGGGAATCACTCGTTATCCTAATTGAACTTTAAACTTTCCACAACAACGACCAGCAGTACTCAGAGAGTTCGTATCGATGGACCGGCCCCGATGCACGGACATCCAAATGCACTTGGCGAATTCAAAAGAAAATTCCATTTCGTCGGCAAGGCGAAGGACGCCAAACTTACACACATTCCTCATCTTCTTCTGATGGGTGATCTGCTTGCAGAGAGGGGCCCATGAAAAATTCAGCACACACCGAGCGCCAAGACGGTGGCTCCTTTGAAACGCAAAATTAAATTTACTCGACTGCTGCACTGGCCACCGAAAATCGAAGATTACAAATGGATGGCTGGCCAGGCACTTTGTACTCTTTGCCCAATATCTGATTTATTTTCCTCATTGCACACACACACACACACAGTGTGCTTTACTACTTCCTTTTGCGATTTCCTCTTTATTGATTCCCTTTTTCTCCATTTGGAATCGCCGGCAATGGTCGCTCTCGTATTTATTGCTGATTGAAAGTTAAATTATTGGCAATCGTGGAAGACGCCAATGGCCCTACTGACATGGCTTACGGGTGGACGAAATTGCGATTATTTCATTTGACTTGTCACAGAGGTTAATATCCTATTTAACGCATCCAGGAACCATTCAGCCAGCCAGCCAGCCGGGCACACAAGCCACCGCAAATGTCCATTACAGTGGACGCCCTGATCAAGAAGACAATATTTCATGGGCTTTAGGCCAGTGTCAACGGAGTTCACCGATAATCGGCCATTGCACTCTCTCCCCCTCTCTTTTTGGCTCTTATAAAACCTCTCTCACAAAGTCAAATTTCTTTGTACGTTCGTTGGCTTCTTTTCCGCTTCATTGCATGCGAATGCCAAATGAGCTCGCCACTCCGAGTGCAGCCCCCAAAAAGTTGAGGCTTCGAAGATGGCAACGGCAAAAAGTTGCTGCGTAAAGACCGCCTCTATTAATCATGCCAAAGTTGTACGCTTTTTATACTCGGCAATCATGCAAATGCAAATTTGCGTACACTGAAAATGTACCGCAGCCGAAACCCAACGACATCTGAGGTAATTTGTCACCATTCATTGATCATTTGTGGGGAAAGCACACAAAAAGGTCGTGTCGTGTCGTGTGCAACAAAAAGCGACTCTTGCAAATGTCATCAAATATAGATATTCGAGGTACCAAAGAAATTATGCATAGATTTGAAACCCTTTTTAGTGGGATTTCTCGACTTAGCGTAAATAAACGGCATTTAAATGTGGAACACGCAATTTTTGTTTTGCTTAGCAAACCGTTGAAGGTCATGACGTTCGTTGGAAGGGGTATTTATTTATAGCTCTCGCTTTTAGCAACGACGTCANATATGTATTTATAGCTCTCGCTTTTAGCAACGACGTCNGTATTTATTTATAGCTCTCGCTTTTAGCAACGACGTCAAACAAATGAATGTTTCATATGAGTCCTCCCTAAACGAAGACAAAGCTTCATTTTTATGTACAAATGCAAATCTAATTTCTCATATTCATGTCATTTTTTTCTACATATACTTGAGCCTTTGCGCCACTGGTTGAGGTCCGTTTTTCTCTCACGTAGCTACGTAATTGACAAAGTGAAAAAGGGAAATGAAATTATCACGATTCCCGTTAGTTTGCTGTGTTTTGGTGCGGCACGTTTGTGTCGTTCATGCGGACATGCGNCGGTGCGGCACGTTTGTGTCGTTCATGCGAAGGTGTCAATCAAATTGTCCAGCTGACGCACTCACTCACGGCTGTTCTGCACAACGCCAGGTGTTCGTTGCGGTTGGCTGATCATTACACGGACATTCTTCTGGTGAATTGTTGAATTCGCGTAAAAATTAGAATGCAATTAACATGGGCATTCCAAATTCGTGCAACTTCTAATGCCGCAATGCATGTTCGCTAATTTCCGCCTCTATGGCTGGCATGTTCGTAATGCCCAAGACCGAGTCGAGTTAACCGCACTGACCTACTCACGGCTGGTGTAATTAATACAAGTACACTGCAAATGCCACAACAGTTGCCCCCAAAGTAAAACCACGTGTAAAGGTGATAGCATCGAATAACTTGGCGCATGCATACGACACGGAGAAAATCCCAGAAACCCACAGCGCAATGCATTAACATTAATGGCAAAACACCACCACCAGCAACAACAACAGACACGACAACAAAGCCACCACACATTATGAGCCGAACTTCTTGGCATGCCAAACTGGGATCTCCCCCGAACACAATAATCGATACAACCAACTAAGGAGGTGTATGTTTCGACTAACGGGAAGTACCGCCGTCACCCCGGTGTGTCTGAGCCAGTAGGCGAACGTCACCGAAACCATTGGCACAGCTCGCACGCTCACAGGCGTATGTCATGTCCTGGGGTGGTGTGGCCGCTTAGAGTTGTGGCACTCTAGTAGCCATGACAACACTTCATAATTCACGAAATCAACAAACTTAATTGCAGTCATTCACATAAAACCAGTCCGATGAGAACGAGCGCGCGAGCCACTCGACAGCGAATTATCGCCCATCAAACGGGAAATTTTGTCGCATTGAATGAAAAGTGAAAAGACACAAACCCGAATACCTTCGAGCACACATTGGAGTTGGAATGACTTTCTGAAGTTTTAAGGGGAAACGTGATTCGTTTTCAGTACCGAACGGACTGTGTCAGAGCGCACTACAATTTGAGCACAACGTAGAGGTCGTCTCAGTATGTCATTCAGTTCGGTTGGATTCTTAAAGTGATTACGGACACATCTCCTTGTGCGTTGAAGAAGAAAGTGAGAAAATATGATGCATCCGCAAGCGGAATTGGAAAACTACAAGTTACAAGTGGAGCTGCTGCAGGAGAAGCTGCAACGGAGGTAAGCATCAATAATTGAGTCCGACATTGAATGGCTTGATTTCATGCGAGTTTTCGTTAAAGCGAAGAGAATCGCCAAAACCTTGAACACAAATTGGATAATGTCCTTAAAAAGCGACATGACATGTGAGTACCCCAGAGTTTATTAGTTTCCCGAGGTCGCGACGTAACTTTTCCTACACCTACGGTAGAGACAAGAAGCTACGCTCCAAGACCCGTCAGCGGTATCAGGAATTTCTCGACGAACAACAGAAGCGAAATGAGCGCAACAAAATGCTTCTGGATATGCTGGAACGGGTCGACCAGCAGACGTCGGCATTGTCGGCGCGCAGTGAACGCCTCAAAATGATGAAAGTAAGATGAAAGTAAGGTATTTAAATATTTGAGTGTCCTAACCGCCCACGCTTTGCAGTTGCAATACGAAATGTACTTCGCCAAATTAGTGCAAACCCAAACAATGCGTTGCATCCAGCAAGCGGCCAGCCCACAAACACCCTATGTGCTGGTGTCGTCGACCACAGGAGCTCCGGTCTTTGTGAGTGGCGCAGCGGCTGGTGGAGTCGCACTGCCAACGTCGGCCCCGACACATGCGAATGCCATCTCAATTAACAGTAATGAGTTGATGGCAACGCCACGCATGTCAACTGCCGAGATGGGCAATGCGAGTGGTGGGGCCACACCAATGGCTGGCTGTGACGGCGGCAGTGGGCTCTGTCAAAGTCGTACTGCCTTNTGGTGGCAGTGGGCTCTGTCAAAGTCGTACTGCCTTGTCCTACGTACCGGCCACGCCGATGACAAACCAATTGCGTTGCGTAATGCCAACCTCAGCGACAAGTGCCGCAACAGCGGTTGTGCCGGGAAATGCCACAACAATGGCATTTGAGCAGTTTGATGACTACAATGATTTGTTGCCAATGAACCGCAACATCAGCAACCTCAGCCGAAGCAGCCGGCACGATGGCAACGCCAATATTGATGGAATGCCAACATTGCGTGCATTAGACAATGACTACAACAACGCCAACGACTACCATGTTGTTCGCCCAGATGGTGGCGATGTTGCAAGACATCGTATGGCGGGCCATGGACGCCTCCTCTACGGCGTAGGGGGCGACTTTATGCATGCAACCGAGAATGACAATGGTAATTTCGGAATGTTGTCAACGGCAGGTGGAAGCGCTCAGCATGGAAGCGGACGACGCGTAGCCCGTCACGACGATAATGAGGAGCTGTCAGCGGCAGCTTCGCGGCGACCACTCACAATAGCCGAGGCACAAGCGATGACATTTGATAAATTGCCAAAAATGACGATGACACGGAGTAATTCGCAAAAATACGACAATGAACGCACTCGGTGTGTCGATAACGCAGGTGATGATGATTTGCCACGTTATGATGGCGCCGACTTTGATGCTGACACGGAATTTGCGTTGCCAAATCCACGCAAGGACGTCTATCAAAGACAGAAAATCGATGAAGCCCCGCAATCAGCAATGACGACGCCATTCAGTGGGGACGGCCTGCCGATGTACACGGCTGACTTGGCACGAATAAAGGAGCATCAGCCGGGTGACGACGACACCGACACCCCCACAGCCAACACCCCGCAAACAATGACAACGACATCATCATCATTGGCGGTGGCAGGCAGTGAAGTTTCGACAGGTGGATTTACCGTTGATGACAGCGGCCGCCCAACGGGGGCTATCCCGGGCGGCAACGACGAATCCAGTGATGTCAAAGCAACACCTCAGCATTTGTCGCAATCCGAAACCGTTGCGACAACACAATCACAGCCGTCAGCAAAACTGTCCTTCGAGAACATTGAGAACGCCATCTACGGGGAGCTGGTGCAGCCGCCTGAACCGCCGCTGGATCAGCAACGCCAACAGGGCTTACTGGAGGCTTTGGTTACCACGCCAACGCCAGCGAACAGCCACCAAGCCTCAAATGAGCCACACGAACAACCGTTGACGGATGGGCCTGCGTCGTCCGGGTACGCCAACTATCCGTACGATGGGGGCCAAAGCGAAGCGCCAGAGACAGACGCCACCACTTCCTCGAGTTACAACCAAGACGAGCCGAGCTACGCGACCATCGGGGGCACCACCAATGCGGAGGTGTATCCACCACCCCCTGGCGACACAAGCTACAGCTCCAACAGCAATAGTGCGGTCGAGTATCCACCCTACAGTGGCGAAGGGCAAACCGGGGAAGGTCAACAGTTGAGTACGGAAAATCCCCAAGAATACAGCAATGCGGATTATGGCAATTACGACCCCGATGCCCAATACGACCCCAACGCTTACGATCCAAATGCATATCCTGGCTACACGTATGACGTGACGACCGGCGAATATACAGTCGATCCGTCCATACAATATGCGCCAGACCCCGCTTATGCCAGCCAAGCTTATGATGCGCAGCAATACGACACAACTCAACAGGACACCACACAATATGACTACGGTAATTATGCTCCAGCCGAAGGGGAAGCCCCCAGCGACGAAACATATGATTCTCAACGGCAAGATGGCGATCAAGAAGCATCCCCAGAAACATCCTCAGTTCCTCAAGCACCAGTTCCAGACCCTGCCGAAGTACCTCAAACGCCAGCCGTGGAGGACCCGGTGCCAGTCGAGGTGCCCCAACCGAAAGTTACAAAGCCCACTTCGATTTTGTCGACCGCAGCCGAAAAGCAGGCGGCCGACAAAAAGAAGAAGCGTGTGAATTTCGTGGAGAGCAGCGATACGGATGAAAGTGCCGTTCAAAAAGGGGCACCCCCTCCACAGGCCACATCCAGTGAAAGCGACTTTGAGTTCTCGTCCAGCGGTGAAACGCCAGCCGCCCAGGCACCTTAGGTTAAGTGTCACCTATTATTGCAACTCTTTTTG